>JBAGKK010136159.1:0-18334 GCA_037177015.1 Euceroptres primus
TATATATACTCTACAAAAGCTTATATATGTTTATATATATATATATATATATATATATATATGTTTATATATATATATATATATATATATATATATATATAATGTTTATGTTCATATTTCATTTTAGTTGCCGAAACTGTAACATTTAGTGCTGCAATTAATAAAACGACACCCAAAAGTTTCTCTACCATTTTGGTGATGAACCTTCATTTTCGACTGATGTATTTTTTTAAAAAATCGCTTGACACCAATTTTTTAAGTGATAGACATTAGAAAATCAGAAATCATCATAACATATGATCATATAATCACGAATATCTCTAGTTAAGCGGCAAATATGTTGTGCCACTTTCAATGAAAACGAGAGACGTGCAGGATTGTATCCAGTGCGGAAGAAAAAGAAAAAAAAGGAAGAAAAGAAAAGAGTCGAGAAATCGAAAGTTGTACTGGTGAAATGAAAAAAAAAGATATTAATTTTTTTATTTTTGAAATTTTATAAACCAAGTAATAAAAGCAAATTACTTATTATTGCACTGTACTCAAATATACGATAATGTACTATACTGCACTTTCAAATGCAGTAGTTCCCTCTTCCCTATAATGTATGTAAAATTATACTGTTCTTATTAAGCGTACAACTTGTTTACATCAATTCTCCAATTATAAATTTACTTGAATTACCTAATAAATATGTTCACTTTTAACCATCTGAATTCACTTGAATTTACTTGAATTTAATTAAATTTAAATGAATTCCCTATTGAATTGAGTTAAATTTCCTTGAATTCAGTTGAATTCTCTTGAATTGAGTTGGATTCCCTTGAATTGAGTTGGATTCCCTTGAATTGAGTTGAATTCTCGCGAATGGAGTTGGATTCCCTTTAGTTGAGTGAAATTTACTTCAATTGGATCGAATTTACTGTAATTAGTGCGAATTTACTTGAAGTTGTTTGAATTGGAATTTATTTGGAATGGGTTAAATTTACTTGAATTGAGTTGAATTCATTTAAATGGAACTGAATTTACTGTACTTGAACTGAATATACTTGAATTCCTTTGAGTTGAGCTGAATTTTATTAATATTGAATTCAGTTGAATTTTTTGAGTTTAGGTGAATTTTCTTGAGGTGAGTTGAATTTCCTTGAGCTGAGTTGAATTTTATTAAGCTGAGTTGAATTTTTGAGTTGAGTTAAATTTTCTTAAGTTGAGTTGAATTCTTTGAGTTGAGTTGAATTTTTTGAGTTGAGTTCCTTTGAATTGAGTTGAACCATCTCAAAATGAGTTTGATTCCTTTTAATTGAGTTGAATTCACTTTGATTTGACCGAATTCAGTTGAATTGATTGGAATTTACTTGAATTCGTTTAAATTGAATTTTGAATTCAGTTGAAATGAGTAAAATTCACGTGACCTGACTTGAATTCATTTGAATCGAACTTAATTTACTGTGCTTTGATTGAATTTACTTGAATTCGTTTGAGTTGAGTAAAGTTTTCTCAAGTTGAGTTGAGTTGAATTTTTTGAGTTGAGTTGAGTTTCCTTGAGTTGGACTGAGTTTTCTTGAGTTGAGTTGAATTTTCTGAAATTGAGATGAATTTTCTTGAGTTCCTTTGAATTGAGTTCCATCATCTCAAAATGAGTTTGATTCCTTTTAAATGAGTCGAATTTACTTAAATTTGACCAAATTCACTTGAATTATTTTAGTTTAGTTTATTAACGATTAACACCTTTTGAATAATGGAGTACATAGTATTACATATTTAACTCAATTTTAAAGAAAAATTTAATGTAATATGTAATATGTAATATGTAATTTAATGTAATATAATGACCTAGTTCGCATAATAAAACGCTTTTATTGATAAAATGAATCCATTTAAAGACTGTACGAAAATATCAACATCATAGGATATACTGTTGATTAAATTAAATGATCTACAATTGGCTGAAAACATACTGTGATATCCATAATCAGTCCTGTGACTGATTTGAGGTTCATTTGAGTTTACTTGAATTCGTTTAAATTTAATTTTGAATTCAGTTTGAATGGGTAAAATTCACGTGATTTGACTTGAATTAATTTGTATAGAACTTAATTTGCTGTACTTGGATTGAATTCACTACGAATCGTTTGAGTTGAGTAGAGTTTTTTAAATTGAGTTGAGTTGAATTTTTTGAGCTGAGTTGAATTCTCTTAAGATGAGTTGAATTCTCTTAAGATGAGTTGACTTTTCTTGAGTTGAGTTGAATTTTCTTAAGTTGAGTTGAATGTTTTGAGTTGAGTTTCCTTGAGTTGAGTAGAATTTCCTTGAGTTGAGTTCCTCTGAATTGAGTTTTGATTCCTTTTAATTGAGTTGAATTTACTTAAATTTGACCGCATTCACTTGAATTCATTTGAATTTACTTGAGTTCGTTTAAATTGAATTTTGAATTCAGTTGGAATGGGTAAAATTCACGTGATTTGACTTGAATTCATTTGAATGAAACCTAATTTACTGTACTTGGATTGAATTTACTTGAATTTGTTTAAGTTGAGTAGAGTTTTCTTAAGTTGAGTTGACTTGAATTTTTTTAGTTGAGTTTCCTTAGTTGGGTTGAATTTTCTTGAGTTGAGTTGAATTTTCTTGAGTTCAGTTGGGACCATTCACAAAATACGTGATACTTTTGGGGGCGGAAGGGGGGCCTATTGTAGGAATATTAACAATGGAAAACCGTGATAAAATGGGCGGGAGGTGGTTCAAAATGTAAAAAAATATCTATCATGTATTTTGTGAGTGGTCCCAGTTGAATTTGCTTGAGTTGAATAGAGTTTTCTTAAGTTGACTTGCGTTGAATTGAATCCTTTGAATTCAGTTGAATTCTCTCAAATTGAGTTGGATTGCCTTTAATTGAGTTGAATTTACTTAAATTTGATAGAATTCAGTTGAATTCAATTTAATTTATTCGAATTCGTTTAAATTGAGTTTTGAGTTTTTTTGGAATGGGTAAAATTCTTGTGAATTGACTTGAGTTAATTTGAATGGAACTGAATTTACTGCACTTTGATTGAATTTACTTGAATTCGTTTTAATTGAGTTGAATTTTTTGAGTTGAATTTTTTTGAGTTGAGTTGAATTTTTCGAGTTGAGTTGAATTTTTGGAGCTGAGTTGAATTCAGTTCTATTAAATTGAGTTGTACTCATTTGAATTAGGTTTAATTGAGTTGAATTTACTTAAATTGAATCAAATTGAGTCGAATTAAGTTTGAATTAACTAGAAATAAGTTTTATAAAATTGAATACAACTTAAGATCATTTGAATTAAGTTTATTTCCCTTAGAGTCTGCTTCAATATACTGAAATTGAGTTGACTTGAGTTGAATTGAATTAAATAAAATGGATTAAATTTATTAAATTTGAATTGGATTGAATTGTGACTACAGGTAAATTCCTTTAAATAGTGTTTAATTCACTTGAATTTAGTGGCATTCTCTTGAATTTATTTGTATTCTTTTAAATTAGTTTATATTGATTTTGTGTGGCTTAAATTGAGTTTTTACTTTAATTGAGTTGAATAGAGTCGTATTCTTTCGAATACACTTTGAATTGGATTAACTCTACTTACATTGAGTACTATTCGAATGTGTTATAGTACCATATAGTACTGGCATATCAAAAATAACTCACAAAAATACTACCTCTAGCTAAGTGCAGTGCTGTATAGTACAAAAAGGCTCAGTACCGTATAGTACAAAAAGGTTCTTTATAGTACCGTATAGTACAAAAAGGTTCTTTATAGGGCTGTATAGTGAAAAAAATGTTCTTTATAGAGCTGTATAGTGCAAAAAAGGTTCTTTATAGTACCGTATAGTACAAAAATATTCTTTATAGTGTCGTATAGTAGAAAAAGACTAGAATAAAATGAAAAACTAGAATAAAATGTAGTACTATTCCAACATGTGACAGTACAGTATAGTACCGGCGAATCAAAAATATCTCACAAAAATACTACCTCCAACAAAATGCTAGTATAGTACAAGCATGCTGTTTATAGTACCATAGAGTCTATCACTACAATATAATGTTATTCAAATATGTTATAGTACCATATAGTACAAGAAAATCAAAAATATCTCACAAAAATAATACCACTATTATAGTACCATATAGTCAAAAATATTTGCTATGCCGTGTTATACAACCCTCCTTATAGTATCATATAGTCTCTTACTAGTATAGTAGCGTATTATTTATGCAGTACAGGCACATCAAATTTTTTTTAAGTACCACTAATATAGTACCAGAATTTATTTTTCTCTTTTATTTAAAGTCTCCATCCAACAAATAAATACAAAAATTAATCCTAAATTTCTATTATTGTGTATTTTTCTTTCTATTTGCCTACTCCATTTACCAGAATCAACAGAGCGTTACCTCCAATAGTAATTAATCCTCGGGGAACTCGAATCGAACACGCATAATATGATCGAAATGCACAGCAATTAAATCCGGATCGGTTTCTCCTTTTCCGATTAACGCAACGAATTAGAATTTACATTGAAGTAACAAGTTTCCGGAAATGCGTATAACAACATCTGATATCGTATCAACGAGATCGTAAGTTGCTCTCGTGCGTTTATAAGTAATGTACTACCGACACATGTGAAAGGTCCGTGTTTAACTATGTAAATGCCGGGCTGGGTGAGAATACATTAAAACCGGTCATTGGCCGAATGGTATTCTTGACCAATCTCTCAAGATCATGGTCATTCGACT
Organism: Euceroptres primus; assembly: GCA_037177015.1. NCBI lineage: Eukaryota > Metazoa > Arthropoda > Insecta > Hymenoptera > Figitidae > Euceroptres > Euceroptres primus. The sequence continues at coordinate 4,753 of JBAGKK010136159.1, forward strand.
GACGACCATCGACTGATACTCTCCATGAATTCTTTTCTTTTTCGTGACCTTCGTAAGAAAGTTTGAACACATTCCGAGGAATCGAGAAAAAAACACAGTCGCAGAAATCTTCCACTGTTATTTTTACGAAAGGAATTTAATTTAATTTTAGGGAACTGTAATTATCAACCAAGAATTCTAGGAAATTCTGCAAAAATCAGAATCTATAAGGAATTGATTTTGAAATTAACAATCTCAACAAAAACAAGGCACATGCAAAAATTTGGACAAGTTCAAAAAAAGTTCGTACATTACGATTCGTGAGATAAAAAACAGTTTGCTAAGTTTTTTTTTAAATAAAGAAGACCTAATCCATTTCACATCAGACAGGCAAAAAAGATTACATTTTTTGGAGAAAATTCGCCCGACAGGTCAATTCTCAATGGATTTTGATAGCTCTTTTTTTAAAATGAGCGAAAGGCTTCTAGATATAATGGATAACTGCGGAAAATTCATTTCGCAAGAAGCAAAATTTTTTATTTAACAACAAAGATGAATTTTTATTGTTAACTTTTCGGATGTACCATTTTTTAAGATTTTCAAATTCAATAAAAAAGGTTCTCAATCAATGCAATAACTATCTAGCAATAGATTCTAGGCGAGTCAGAGTAAGAAAAATGTTTTTAATGTTATAAACAAATTAAATAAACAACAATAATTTTTTCCTGACATATTTTTCAAATTGACCAAAATTGTTCATTTTTGTACACAATTTATATAAACAAATGCACATTTTGACCATTTTTATATGAACAGGCTTAATTTTTTGCAAAATCAGCTTAAAATGTCTTTTCATAGGCTATCACGTTTTTCAAACTGACAAAAAATATTAATTTTTATAAACAACTTTTATTAACTAACGCACATTTTGACCATATTCACATAAACAGGCTTAATTTTTTTCAGCCATCAATGTCTTGCCACAGACTTTTTGCTGTCATACTTTTCAAACTAACAAAAATTTTCCATTTTTATAAACAATTTTTATTTTAAAAATGCACATTTTGACAATATTTACATGAACAGGATTAAATTTTGTAGAATCAGCTTTAAATGTTTCACCATAGACTCCTCGCTGTCGTACTTTCCGCACTGACAAAAATTATTAATTTTTATAAACATTTTTTATTAACAAATGCACATCTGGTCCTCTTTTACATAATTGGATTAATTTTTTTAGAATCAGCCTTAAATATTTTTCCACCGACCCCTTGCTGTCATATTTTTCAAAATGACAAAAATTGTTCATTTTTATAAACAATTTTTATTAAGAAATGCACATTTTGACCACTTTCACATGAACAGACTTAATTTTTTTGCAAAATCAGCTTAAAATGTCTTTTCACAGGCTATCACGTTTTTCAAACTGACAAGAAATATTAATTTTTATAAACAATTTTTATTAACTAACGCACATTTTGACTATGTTCACATGAACAGGCTTAATTTTTTTCAGCCTTCAATGTCTTACCACATACTTCTTGCTGTCATACTTTTCAAACTAACAAAAATTTTCCATTTTTATAAACAATTTTTATTTTAAAAATGCACATTTTAACAATATTTACATGAACAGGCTTAAGTTTTGTAGAATAAGCTTTAAATGTTTCGCCATAGACCCCTCACTGTGTTACTTTCCACATTGACAAAAATTATTAATTTTTATAAACAATTTTTATTAACAAATGCACATCTGGACCTCTTTTACATAATTGGATTAATTTTTTTAGAATCAGCCTTAAATATTTTTCCACGGACCCCTTGCTGTCATATTTTTCAGAATGACAGAAATTGTTCATTTTTATAAACAATTTTTATTAAGAAATGCACATTTTGACCACTTTTACATGAGCAGGCTTAATTTTATTTGGAAACAGTCTTAAATATCTTGCCGAAAACTTTTTGCTGTCAAATTTTTTCAAACTATTAAAAATTTTCCATTTTTATAAACAATTTTTATTTTAAAAATTCCCATTTTGACAATATTATCATGAACAGGCTTAAATTTTGTGGAATCAGTTTTATATGGTTTGCCATAGACTCCTTGCTGCCATATTTTTTACTTTAACAAAAATTATTAATTTTTATAAACAATTTTTATTAACAAATGCACATCTTGACCATTTTTACATAAATAGGTTAAATTTCTTCTAGAATCAGCCTTAAATTTTTTTCAACAGACCCCTTGCTGTTCTATTTTTCAAACTGATAAAAATTGTTCAGTTTCATAAACAATTTTTATAAACAAATACTCATTTTGACGCTTTTTACATGAACAAGCTTAATTTTTTTGTCGAATCAGCTTAAAATGTCTTTTCACGGACTCCTTGCTGTCACATTCTTCAAACTGACAAAAAATATTAATTTTTATAAACAATTTTTATTATCTAATGCACATTTTGACCACTTTTATATGAATAGGAATTTTTTTTTAATCAGCCGTAAATGTTTTGCCACAGACCCCTTGCTGTCATATTTCTCAAACTGACAAAAATTGTTCATTTTTATAAACAACTTTTATAAAAAAATGCACATTTTGACCATTTTTACATGAAAAAGCTTAATTTTTTTGAAAACAGCCTTAAATGTCTTTCCACAAACTTCTTGCTGTCATATTTTTCAAACTGACAGAAATCGTTCATTTTTATAAACAATTTTTATTTAAAAATATACGTTTTGACCATTTTTACATTAACAGGCTTAATTTTTTTAGAAACAGCCTTAAATGTCTTCCCATAAACTTCTTGCTGTCATATTTTTCAAACTGACTAAAATTTGTTCATGTTTATAAGCAAATGCACATTTTGACCATTTTTACATGAACAGGCTTAATTTTTTTGTAGAAACAGCTTTTTGTAGAAACAGTCTTGTCACAGACTTCTTGCTGTCATATTTTTCAAATTGAGAACAATTATTAACTTTTATAAAAAATTATTATTAACAAATGTACACCTTGACCACTTTTACATGAATAAGTTTAATTTTTTTTTAATCAGCCTTAAATTTTTTGCCACAGACCCCTTTCTGTCCTATTTTTCAGACTAACAAAAATTGTTTACTTTTATAAACAATTTTTATTTAAAAATGCACATTTTGACCATTTTTACATGAAGAGGCCTAATTTTTTCTTAGAAACGGCTTTAAATATCTTGTCACAAGCAAGACTGTCGCATTTTTCAAACGGACAAAAAATATTCATTTTTATAAACAATTTCTATTAACTAATGTACATTCTGACCATTTTTACATGAACACTAATTTTTTTTGGAATTATCCTAAAATCAGCCTCAATTTTTGCTGTCATATTTTTCAAACTGACAAAAATTGTTCATCTTTATGAACAATTTTTATTAAAAAATGCACATTTTGACCATTCTTACATGAACAGGCCTAATTTTTTGTGGAATGAACTTTAAATGTCTTGCCACAGACTTCTTGCTGTCATATTTTTTACATTGACAAAAATTATTAATTTTTATGAAAAATTTTTATTAACTAATGCACATTTTGACCACTTTTCTATGAATAGGAATAATTTTTTTTGGAATCAGCCTTAAATATTTTGCCACAGACCCCTTGCTGTTATATTTTTCAGACTGACAAAAATTGTTCAGTTTTATAAACAATTTTTTAAACAAATTTACATTTTGACCATTTTTATATGAACAGGCTAATTTTTTTGTAGAGTCAGCTTAAAATATCTTGTCAGAGACTTCTTGCTGTCATATTTTTCGATCTGACAAAAAATAATTATTTTTATAAACAATTTTTATTAACTAAAGCACATTTGGACCATTTTTACATGAATAAGATTAATTGATTTTATAGAATAAACTGAAAATGTTTTTCCAAAGATTTCTTGCCGTCAGATTGTTCATACTGAAAAAAACGGTCAATTATATAATCAAATTTTATAAACAAACGCATTCGCTTATAAAAATGATTAATTTTTGTCAGTTTGAAAAATATGACAGCAACGCGACGGTGCCGGTGGCAAGACACTTAAAACTGATTTTACAAAAAAAATAAGCCTATTAATGTAAAAGTGGTCAAAATGTGCATTTGTTAATAAAAGTTAATAATTTTGGTCAATTTAAAAAATATCACAGTCAGGAGTTTGTCGAAAGACATTTATAGCTGATTCCACGAAAAAAATTAAGCCTACTCATGTAAAAATGTAAAAATATGCATTTTTTCAAAAATTGTTTATAAAAATGAACAATTTTGGTCAGTTTGAAAAATATGACAGCAAAAAGTATGTTATGAATCGAACCAGTTTTTGGTATGTAGTTATAGTTGATAGTCAAAGTAATTAAATTTCTTATCGAAGGGAGAATCACTTAGTCCGATTGCTATTAAGAATATATGCTGGTTGCTCGAATACAAAATGAAGAAATTAGGTAAGTTTCATGTGGGTCAAAATACTTTTGTAAACAGAATTTCCAAACATGAAATCGAATTTTCAAATTTTTCTCATTTAAAAATATTCAAGTTTAATTATTATTTAAAGATACAAAAAATCATGAAATCACAAAAAAAAACTTGGCATATGCAAAAAGTTGGCCAAGTTAAAAAAAATCTTACATTACAATTCGTGAGATAAAAATAGATTGCTAAGTGAACTATACAACTTTTTTTAAAATAAAGAAAAATTATAAAATAAAATCTCTTAATGGAATAACAAAAAATTTTAATTTCGATAAATATAATTGAAAAAATTTTACTTGGCAAGATTTTTTGCATTAAATTATTAATCAATCGTGTAAAGTTAAATTTTTTTAAATATTCAATATACCTATTAATTGAAATTAAGTCCTGCCAAGTTAATTTTTTTTCAATTATATTTATTAAAATTTTTTAATGCACTTCTATACACTTATAATAGAATTCTTCCTGAATTATCAGGAATTGTAATCCCTCAATTCACCTTATATTACATTGAATTCATTATAAATTTTCTTTGAAATTCTGTTCATTTAAATGCACTTGAATTCACTAGAATTGTCTCGGAATTCTCTGGAATTTTTCTTGAATATACAGGAATTCCTTTTGAATTTACGAATTCTTCTAAAATTCACTGAATTCATTTTCAACCTTTTTTTAAAAATTCAGTTCATTTAAATGCATTTGATTTCACTAGAATTTTCTGAACTCTTTTGTTCTTTCTTTGAGGTATTGAACTTCTTAAATAAAAATGTGACAAAAAATAATATAACAGCACGATATGTATAAAATTGAGGCAAATTTGCAAGAAACATTGATGATAGATTTTCTGGTTACTCTGAGAATCGTCAAGAAAGCGCTTTCCCATGCTCATCTCTCATCTAGTGAAGGAGTATTGTACTTGCTTGTATCCAATCTCAGAAGAGAAGGTTAAAACTTAAGAGGAGTTAGTCTAGTCCATGTGAAATATCATTATGCTTACAATTAACAAATGGAGTGCAATTCATGCCCGTTGGCACAGAGTTAAATAAGCACAGGCAGTTTCAAAGTTAATTTAACGAAAATGCTTTAATATGGGATTTTAATTAAACTCCAAGGAATTCTATGTGTTGGATTCAATGAATCTTAGTAGAAATGAATTCAAATAAAATAAACTCAATTCGAATGAATTTAATCCATTTTAAATTAATTTAACTCCATTCAGAAGAATTCAAGTGGAATCAACTCAATTTGAATAAATTTAACTCGTTTCAAATGTATTCAACTCAAATAAAATAAATTCCACTCAACTCTAATAAATTCAACTCATTTCAACTCAATGCACCTCAATTTAAATGAGTTCAACTCAATTCTAATGAATTCAAGTAAAATCAACTCAATTTGAGTGAATTGATCCCACTGCAAATGAATTCAACTTAACTCAAATGTATTCAACTTAACTCAAATTACTTCAACTCAATTCAAGTGACTTCAATCTATTTAAAAAAATTAATTCAACTCCATTCAGAATAATTCAAGTAAATTATTAAATTAAATCTAACTCAATTCAAGTGAATTTAATCAATTTAAAATGAATTCTACTCAATTCAAATAAATTCAACTCAATTTAAATGTATTCGACACAATTTAAATAATTTTCACTTAATTAAAATTAATTTATGTAAAGGAAAGTTAATTAAGTGCACTTAATCCGATCAAAAGGAATTCAACTCAATTCAAGTGAATTTAACTCATTTCAAATTAATTTAACTCCATTTAAAAGAGTTCATGTAAAATCAACTCAGTTCAAATGATATAAAAACAAATTTTAAATGAATTCCACTCAATTAATTTTAATTCAACTCAATTCAAATAAATTCATGTATTTATTTAAATAAATTCATGTAAAATCAACCTAATTCCAGTGAATTTAAACTAGTTCAAATTAATTCAACTTAAATCAAATGAACTCAAGTAAAGAAAACTTAAATTAAGTTAATTTAACTAATTTGAAATGAGATAAACTCAATTCAAATACATTCAACTCAACTCAACTCAAATAATTTTCACTTAATGCAAATCAACTCATGTGAAGAAAACTTAATTTAAGTGAATTTAACCCATTCCAAATAAATTAAACTCAATTAAAGTGAATTTAACCAATTTTATATGAATTAAACTCAATTCCAGTGAATTTAACTCATTTCGAATGAATTTAACTCCATTCAGAAGAATTCAAGTACAGTCAACTCAATTCAAAAGACTTAAAAACCAATTTTATATCAATTCAATTATTTTGAATCCAACCTAATTGGAAAAAATGCATCCCCATTAAAATCAATTCAAGTAAAATCAACTCAATTCAAGTAAATTTAAACCAGTTCAAATTAATTCAACTCAATTCAAGGGAATTTAACCCATTTAAAAAAATGAACGCAACTCCATTCAGAAAAATTCATGTAAAGTTAACTCAATTCAAATTATTTACACTTATTTCAAATGAATCCAACTCAATTAAGTTGAATTAAACTCAGAACATTTAAATTCAACTCTGTACAAATGAATTCAAATCCATTCAAACGAATTCAAGTAAATTCAACTCAAATCAAGGAAATTCATCTAATTCAAAATAAATTCAACCTACTTCCAATAAATTTAAGTTAATTAGAAATTATTTCAACTCAATTAAACCCAACCAAAGTGAACCTCACCTAACCTTAAGTATTTGCAACATAATTTGAATAAATTCAACCTAATACAATTGAAGTAAAGTCAATTCAATTCAAACGATTTTAATTCATTTCAACTGAATCCAACTCCACTAAAATGAATTCAACTCTATTGAAACAAAGTATTTAAGTGAATAAGTCAACTCAATTAAAATGAAGTTACTTCATGGCCAATTAATCCAACTCAATTCAAATGAATTCAATTTCATTCAAACGAATTCTAGTAAATTCAACTCAATTGAAATAAATTCAACCTAATTCCCATAAATTTAAGCTAATTAAAGAATAATTCATCTCATCTAAATCTAATAAAAGTAATATAATTGAATTCAAGTAAGCTCAACAAAATTCGAATAAATTCAAGTCAATACAAATGAACTAAACTCCAAGCAGAAGAATGTAAGTAAAGTCAAATCAAATAAAATGAATTTAATCGACTTTAAATGAATCCAACTATATTGGAAACTGAAATGAATTCAACTCAATTCAAATAAATTCGACTCCATTCTAACGAATTCAATTGAAGACATGAGAATCACAACTCGGTAAAGACTATTTGAAGTTGGCCCCTAAATTAGGTTATTTTAAATATTACTTGAGGGGCCAACTTCAAATGGTCTTTAATTAACTCATGTCTTCAATTAAATTCAAACGAATTCAATACCACTCAGAATAATCCAAGTAAAGACAACTCAATTAAGTAAATTTAACCTATTTAAAATGAATTCAACATCTTTTAGAAGAATTTAAGTAAAGTCAATTCAATTCACATGAATCCAACTAAATTAAAATGAACGCAACTCAATTAAAATGAATCCAACTAAATTCAAATGATTCCAATTAAATTCGAATGAATTCGAATCAATTAAATGAATCCGACTCAATTAAATTAATTCAACTCTATTAAAATGAAACCAACTCAATTCAAATGAATCCAACTAAATTAAAATAAATAAAACTTCATGAAAACGAATTTAAATGAAACAAACTCAATTCAAATAAATTTAACTCCATGCAAACGAATTCAAGTAAATTCAATTCAATTCAAGAAAATGCATCCAAATTTAGACAAATTCATTGAAATTCGAATAAATTTAACTCAATTCAAATAAATTCAACCAAATTCGAAGAAATTCAACCAAATTCCAATAAATTAAAGTAATTCAAAATTAATTAAACTCAATTCAAACCTATCAAAGGCAAAATAACCCAGTTCAAGAAAATTCAACATAATTCGAATAAATTCAACTCAATACAAATGAATTAAACTCCATTCAGAAGAATTCACGTAAAATGGACTGAATTAAAATTAAGTTGCTCCATTTTTCAATTAATCTAATTCAATGCAAATGAAATCAACTCAATTCAAATAAATTAAACTCCATGCAAACAAATTTAAGTAAATTCAATTGAATTCAAGAAATTTATCCAAATTCAAATAAATTCATCCATATTCAAATGAAATAAAATTAATTCAATTAAATTCGACTTCATTCTAATGAATTCAACACCCCTCAGAAGAATTAAAGTAAAGTCAACTCAATTACGTGAATTTAACCCATTTCCAATGAATGCAACTCAATTCAAATGAATGCAACTCAATTCAAATGAATCCAACTTAATTCAAATGAATCCAACTCAATTTAAGTAAATTCAAATTCATTCAAACAAATTTAAATGAAACCAACTCAATTGAAATAAATTTAACTCCATGCAAACGAATTCAAGTAAATTCAATTCAATTCAAGAAAATGTATCCAAATTCAGATAAATTCATAGAAATTAAAATAAAATAAACTCAATTCAAATAAATTCAACCCAATTCCAATAAATTTAAATAAAATAAACTCAATTCAAATAAATTCAACCCAATTCCAATAAATTCAAGTAATACAAAATTAATTCAAATTAATTCAAACCTACACTGAAAAAAATGGTTAAGCTGTCCCAGCTAGACGTTTAGCTGGATTTCGTCTTCTAAGAAAATATAGCTATGTTACCTAAACTAACTGTGTTGCCTAAATATCTAGCTGTTTTAGGTAACTCAGCTAGAAATTTAAGTAAAACAGCTATATTTTCTTAGAAGACGAAATTCAGCTAAACGTCTAGCTGGGACAACTAAACCATTTTTTTCAGTGTATCAATGTCAAAGTAACCCAGTTCAAGAAAATTCAACATGATTCGAATAAATTCAACTGATTACAAAAATACTTAACTCAATTTACGAGAAATTAGCTCAATTTAAGAGAATTCAATTCAATGTAAGTGAATTTAATTTATTTACATGGAATTCAGTTCATTTAAAGTAAATTCAACCTAATACGAATGAATTTAACTTAATTAAAGTTGATTCTGTTTTTATTCTGTATGATTCCGAATTCAATAGTGTTTCTTACAAAAAGGCTCTATTGATCATCATAATTTACGATTTCCTCTTACGTCTATTAATTTGTTTAAGCTTTATCTATTCTTTATAAAATCGTATAAATTTCTCCTTTTCATATAAAATTCAAAAATCTTATTTCCCACAGCATATTAATTAACGTCTGTGAGACGAGGTCAACGAGAAAATACAGTGATTATAGATTATAGAGTTAAATCAATCCTTCTCTAATGTAAATAATTAACGTTTGCGTGGGTGATAAATTAACATTATGTTCAGAAATAAGTTACGTGCACGTGATGATTAATCAAATGTTGAATATTTATATCCAGGGCAACGGGGTGTGGTAACGTTACATGTTTTTACACCTTTTTTAAGTTATTTATTATATAAAAATCGTATTCATATTTTATAGGCATATTGTAATAATACATATTTATTATTACATACTCAAGAATATATAATAATTTATAGTTTATAAATTTATAATCATTAATTAATAATTTATAAATTTATAATTAATAATTAATCATTTGTAAATGTATAATTCATAATTAATAATTTCTAAACTTATAATAAATAAATATAATATATTCTCTCAAAATCTGAATTAGTGAAAAGTGAGACACTAATTTATTTTGGCGAAAATTTCGACTAATTATTATAGTCATTTTTGACTAAAAATTTAGTGAATAAAAGAAAAAACTACTAAAAGAAATAAAAAAACAATAAAACTAAAACTATCTAAAATTTTAAAAACTACTAAGAGGAATAATTAGTTTTTTCACTAAAATAAAGTGGCTCACTTTTCACTAATTCAGATTTAGAGAGTTATTGGTAAAATAAAGTTAATAAAGAAAATAAGCTGTTCTGTAATTTTACTCAAAATTTTGGACTTTAATATTTGTGATGTACTCTCTAAATCTGAATCAGTCAAAATTTTTACTGATTTCATTCAGTGACCCATTTCTAGCTAATTCATCAGTGAACTTTTACTGAATTTCAGTGAAACTGACTAAAATTCAGTCAAAATTCACTGATTCACTGATTCGCTGATTCAGATTTAGAGAGTACATATTTAAAACTTTGAATTAATGCCAAAATTAGGAAATATTGTGGCAAACTTGCCACAATAACCGCGAATTAACTCTTTAGATATTTCAGCAATATTGCGGAATTATTCGTTGTCGCAATGTCAATATATCTTTTCAGCAATTCAATTCAAAGATAATGACATTTGTTCATTTTATGCCCGTTCCTAATCATTAAAAACGAGCCTCTCACCATGTGAAATCCGATTTATATTACTAATAAATTACTCAATTAAATTGTACTACTATTATTTTTTTATTGTTTTCTCTAATATTATTTTTGATATATTATCCATTATTTCTTTTCATCTTTTATATAATTTTTACAGGATTTATAAAAATTTAAACAATATTTGTAATTTACAAATCTATCAATTTAATTCAAAATATAAATAAAATAAATTAAAACAAATAGTAAAATAAATAAACAAATAAAAAATAAATAAGCAAATAAATAAAATAAATATAAATAAATAGTATGTACATAAAGTAAATAAAATAAATATTATATAAATATCAAATCTGTCATTAAAAAAGTACTTTCTCAGCCGCGTTTTTAAAAATATTTTTCGAAATATTAATTTTATCATTTATTTAGATATTTTCTCGTACCATGTATCGTAAAAGATTAAAAATGTTGCGGGTTAGTGAAAGCGACGATTTAATTCACTGCTGAATGTGACAAGCCCTCGGCAACAATGGATTTCTTTCTTTTAAACTGAGAGTATTTCAAACCTGCTAAAATAAATGGAATGTGAATTAGAGATCCAATAATAGAAAAAATATAAAAATTATATTTCAAAATAAAAGGAAACTTCAATAATTCTAAAAATACAATTTAATTTAATTCCAAATTATACTTTCTTCAGAATCTGATCTATGCAACCATCTTTCTATTTTTTTGTTCCCATTCAATATTAAACAATATTAATTTCAATATATAATATCATAACATCAAATTAACATTAAATATATTTTTTGTTTTTATTTAAGTAGTTTAATTACTTTAAATACATTCTCGAAAAAAGAGTCCAAATATAGGTTTTTATAAACGTTTGCAATTAAGGGTATGTGATACATAATGACGTCACGAATTACCGACCGATTTTTTATTTAGATTCAGCGGAATCATTAAGAGAGAAATGCAAATATAATGCTGAAATTTTGGGAAATAATAAAGAATATATTTAGGCATCGATGTCTGGTGCGTTTCAGGTTTTATTTTTTTAAAAAAATTTTTCAAAAATAATTTTTTTTTCAAAATAAAAATTAAAACAGACCAGATATCGATTCCTTGATGTATTCCTTATTATTTCCTTAAATTTCAGCATTATGTTTGCATTTCTCTCTTCGTAAACTCGCTGAATATAAATAAAAATCGGTCGGTAATTCGTGACATAATTATGTATCAAATACCCGTAATTTTAAAACTTATTTTTTATAGCTAGGAGTTTTTTATAGGTAAATTTCTATTTTTCACTAAACAATTTTTCTCGGATGCGTTTCTGATTTGACCGAAATGTGTCGAAATTCTCACTGAATCGTAAAAATGAAAATCTCGTCGTGACATGTGCAATACGACATAATGCGATGTAATCAGGACCCCAATTGTGACAAGTGATACAACAGTACAACGCGCATCGAATCCGCTCACACGTGTCTAGACAAACTAAGAAATGCAAGTTTAGTTGTATATATACATATATACAATATATATACATATATACAATATATATATACATGCACATATAGTATCTATACAAGTGTGTACTTATACGTTTGTAAAACATTCAACAAAGTACTTTCACTTCGTCGAGCTCTAAAAAATCACCTACAGTTCGATACAAAAGACTTCAATAAAATGAAAACAAATTTTGATTTAAAAAATTTCATGTATCAACATGCAGAAATGAATTCAACACAATTCAAGTGAATTCAAAGGAATTCAACTCCATTTAAACGAATTCAACTGAATTCAAATGAATGCAACCCATTTCAAATTAAATCAACTAAAATCAAATGATTTGAACTCAATTCAAACGAATTCAACTCCATTCAAAAAGAATTCTGGTAAAGACAATTCAATTCACACGAATTTAACCCATTTCAAAGGAATTCAATTCAATTGAAATTATTTTAACTCAATTCAAACGAATTCATCTCCATTCAAAAGATTTCTGGCAATGTCAACTTAATTCACATAAATTTAACCCATTTCAAATGAATTCAAATCAATTCAAATGAATTTAACCCATTTCAAATTAATTAAACTGAAATCAAATGATTTCAACTCAATTCGAACGAATTCAATTCCATTAAAGAGAATTCTGGTGAAGTAAACTCAATTCACATGAATTTAACCCATTTCAAACCAATTCGACTCAATTAAAATTAATTCAATTCCAGTGAATTCAACCCAATTCAAACGAATTAACTCAATTTAAACGTATTAAACTAAATTCGAATTTATTTCACTTAATTCAAATGAATATGTAGAACTCAATTTATACGAATTCAACTCCATTCAAAATAATTCTATATTCTGGTAAAGTCAACCCAATTTATATGAATTTAAGCCATTTCAAATTCATCTAGCTCAATTCAAATTTATTTCACTTAATTCAAATGAATACGTAAATCTGAATTTATGCGAATTAAACTCAATTCAAATAATTCATCTCAATTGAATGAATTCTACTCAATTGAATGAATTCTACTCAAATCAAATGAATTCAAGTCAATTCAATTCAACTAAAATCAACTCTACTCAATCGAAGTCAACTCAACTCAATTTAAGTCAATTGAATTCAATTTAAGTCAATTCAACTCAATTTAAGTAAATTAAACTCAATTTAAGTCAGTTAAACTCAATTTAAGTCAGTTAAACTCAATTTAAGTCAGTTAAACTCAATTTAAGT
>JBAGKK010136269.1:0-24578 GCA_037177015.1 Euceroptres primus
GCGCGCTCAAACTTGCGAGCGAAGCGCGCGATGAGAATGTGCCCGCGCCCCCGAAGGGGGCCGGGCAGATTTTTTTGATTAAGCTAGTGATGTACTTGGAGTGGAAATATTTGGAGTAGAATTATGTTTTTGCACTTTTGAGTTATTTAAGTTTAAATTTGGAAGAATCAATTATATCTTATGTATTTGCTTCTCTAGTTAAACAAGGAAATATTTTAGTGTCTGTTTGTTGTATAACTTCTGTTCTTGTATTTCCTTGTCCACTTTCCCTGTGTTTCTCTGCTTCGCAAATGGTCACATAGGTAAAGACAAATGGAGATAATTGAATGTGAAATATAGAAGACTGAGGTCGTGAAAATAAATTTTGAATGCAGAATTTTTCTAGTTCTGAAAATACATCAAGTGAAGGAAAGTTATAATTTTCTCTCTTGGATTCGAGCTTAGGTAGAATTTCTAGGGTATCTTGAGCTATACGTTGTTTTGTTTTTTCAGGATCATAACCGAACTTTTTAAATACACGATTCTTGGAATGTACAGTAATTTCGAGAAAGAGAATCTTTTCTAACATTACAGTCACTTAGAAGTGAAAAGTATGTTTCGTAATTTCAGAAAGCTGTAGAGCGGTAGGTAAGTCGGTTTAAGCTTGCCCTTATCCAGTTCCCGTTTGTCTGACTTCTGTTTACCTAAGTGTAATAACAGATTTTTTTCCATTGTTTCTTCGCCTAAAAGATGTTCAAAACCATGGGTTTTTCAGCAGGGAATATAATGTGGTATCGAAATTTGTCCAGGTTCGTTTGAAAAAAAATTCCGCTAGGCGCGAGTGAAGAAGTATTAGTGTAATGCCATGTCGGATTAGTTAGTCGTCTCCTAATTTTAGGAGCTAAAGTTTCGAATGGATTCAGAAGCATTTTGTACCAAGCATTTTCTAAGAAATACATTGCTGGAATGAAAGAGTCACAATTTGTTTGAGTGCCTTTATTTGTTATAATATGTGTGCGTGGCGTAAGAAAAAGAGTCTGGCTACCCTTATAAACTGGTAAATGAATTGTAACGTGGTAGATTTTACCAGTAACATGTTCCTGATTTTTCTGGTATTTGACTATAAATTCGCGATGGATTCGCAGAGCTTGGGTCTAATCTTCCAAAAGGGCACTGTCGGTAAATTAAGTATTTTAATAATACTTTTGTTTTCATTCAATTTATGTATCTGAGTGTGGATTCAATTGAAGGGGTCCGGCTACGAGACGTTAAAATTAGACGGCGAGAATTTTGGTTTGAAGGGATAGTCGAGGGGTAAAGAGCCACGGAGCCAATTCAAATGTTCCCACCGCAAACAATTAAAGGGCGACACGAGTCGGCAATTGTTGCTACCAAGCAGTAGTGGAATTACTGATTGTTGGTACCTCGCACAAAGGCAATATTTAGAGCTTTTATTTGAGAAAGACTCGGCTGCCCAAATAACATAATCTTGCATCTTTTGTATCCCTGTGGCAGATTTTATGTCAGTTTGGTTTAGGTTGCGTAGGGACGAATGTTGCGCGTGTACGTGTCTGTGAATTAACACCGGATTGGGGGTCGAGCATGTGATTGAATTCCGAGTTTCTGATTGGTAGGTGTGATTTCCGAGCCTTCAGCTCTCTAGAACTAGCGTCCCGATACTTCACTCTTACTCTGCGAACAACCGGAGACGGACCCTCCGATAGAGAATAATATTCCGAGAAAAATTAATTTAAAGTTAAGGTAAACGTATTTATTCTAAGATGTCACAGATTAGTAAGTTGTGTTAAATTCATGGTAAGTGAGTTGGCGGTAACTTTGTTATCGAATCTAAGTAAATTATTGTAACATTTTAAGGTTATATACAAACTTGGTCCCGCCAATGAGGTTCCTGTTCAACCAGAATGCCTCTTATATTGTTTTATGATTTCATGTTCTTGAAAATTCGAGTCGTCTCGACAGTTTTCTTATAAAATAATTGTGTAATTTAATGATAGTCCTTTTGTAAATCACTAGTATGTTAACTTTCGATACTCGTAAAATTGACAGCCAATTGGCTTTCGGGCCTCAGAAGTCTTGTTCTTAAATTTCCTTATTTAATAAATTTTTATTGCCGTACTTGAGGCAACTTGTATTTAAAATTGGTCTTTTGCTGTTCGTTCCTTATAAAATTTGCTACTCCCTGAGTTAAAATAAATTAAAATTCGTTATCCTACGTGGATAGCTGGCTCCCCGTATTTTGTTTTAGTGTTTTATCTAAGTTCACTTGTATTTTGTCTGATTTAGAATTTTTAAGCCATTTATGTGTCAAGTCTGACCAAGTTTGCTTACAGAACATAACACTCTTCAGTTTGGCGACATTTAACTTCAACTAGAATACATTTAATTATGAGCGCTACTTTTCCGGCGATTATTGACATGAATTCCGGTCCTTTCATTAAATACACGAATTCATCAGGTGCCTGAGTAGCCAAAAGTAATGTGTTTTCAAAGACCTGTTGTTCAGGCTGACATTTTTGAACTAGAGCACCATAATAAAGTCTGTTCATTTGAGTGCGAATGTGCCTTTCCGCGTACTCAAATTTAGAGTTTACTTATGTAAAGAGATCCATACTTTGAACAAGTGGTTTTCTATTTTGTAAAATTGAGCTACCTAGTCTGACTTCTATAATTAATAATTTAGGATGTTCTGTTTTGATTTTGATCAGATTGCAATGCAGATTTTGTGCTCTTTGTACAAATATAAATGTTATATCTTGTGTATTTAAAGAGTATAAAATTGTAGATTTTTTAGTATTATCTTCTTGAGTTTTAATTTGTATATCCATCGGATAAAATTTCGTATTTATTAAGTGGGCGAATATCTACTAGTAAGGATTTTACAGACAGTTTGTCCTCATTCCATATCGACGCAGTACGTTTCATAAGGGGAACACACGATTCTGGATGGCAAGTGTACTTTATCCGTGTTTAAATTGACTGTTGCATAAAATTCCTTTATCTAAAATAGGCAGAATAAGCGCTTTTTTTTTGCCCGCGGAGCGGAAGTAAAATAGCACTTTATAGTACCTCGACGAGTGGCACGTAAAGTCACAGCAAGGAGAAAGAAGTGAGTAAGTGAGAAAGAGAAAGCGATACTGTAACAGAAAAAATGACCAGTTGAATGACTGCTTTTGCGTAGTTTCATCACTCTTTGATTTTTCCATCAGAAAGAAAGAGATGGGGTGAGAGAGAGAGAGAGAGCCCACTCCTCGGGCAGATGAATTAGCGCTTATTCTGCCTATTTCAGATAAAGTATCGTGTGCACCACGGCAGTAAAGTTGTTTTATACTCGGATGCAGTTTTACCGTCCTCGCCTTCGGCTCGGACGTTAAATTGAGCATGCTCGAATAAAGTTCAACTTTACTGCCTAGGTACATAATCTACTATTAATGTGCTTGTTGCTAGTCCTTAAACAATTGCAAAGGGCTCAGAGTATTATGTTCCAGAGCAGCCTCCATTTATTGCTAATGATTTTCTAAAAGATCTGCAGTGATGATGAGCCTGCAGTAGTCTTAATAAAAAATTGTAAAAAGCACATGGTCCACAAGTTTCGATTGTTAATATAACATCTTTGACTGTGTTCTTTTTTCTTAAGTTATTTAACCATCTGGGAAAGTTGCATTTTTAACATTGCCTTTTCCTAATACTTCTAGAACTTTATGAGGTTCTGAATAATGATTGTTAAATTTCTTAGGCTTTGGTCTATTTAATAAAAATACTTCATCGTCTACATTGAATTCCTGTGGATTAGCTTTCCTGTCATAATGTATATTGGATTTTTCTTTTGTCGCGATTAAATTTTCTCTAGCAATTTTCCTAATTTCGTGCAGACGAGTTATTAATTTGGTTAAATAGTCATCGCAGGTTTCCAATTTTTTATTTTCTGCAGGAGGTACACTGGATGGATATCTAGTCAATTTACGAGAATCTAGTTCATACAGAGTACAGCGTGTTTCTTTATGAATGCTAGTGCTATAAGAAAATGTGCTTAGTTCGTGCTAATCATCCTACTGACAATTATTGTTGACAAATTATTTTAAGTATTCTGCAAGTACATGATGTGAGCTTTCAAGGAAACTGTTTGATTGAGGTCAATATAAAACGTTGTTTTATATTGACTGTTTCTAAATCTTTTTGTTAGTCTTCTTATTAGATTACTGAGACTTCTTCCTTGATCAGTGAGGACTGCTTTCGGTGATTCGAAAATACGTATGAATTTTTTAGCAAGAGCGTCTGCAATACTGCTTGTAAGAGCATTAGGAAGAGCGATGGCCAATGAATATTTGGTAAAATTGTCTTGAATGATTAAAATGTATTTATTTTCTTCATTTGTTTTAGGTAATGGGTCTACAATGTCCATAGAAATTTTCTAGAATGCTTTTCCAGGTGTGCCAGTAATAACCATAGGATCTTTGATTTTGACACGAACAAGTTTCCTTATTTGACACTTTAAGTAAGCTTGAATGTCTAATTTCATATTTTGCCAGTAATAATTTTGACGGATCCTATTATAAGTTATTGTGACACCTTTATGGCCACTTAACGCTAAGGAATGAATCTGCGATTAATTTAGCTTATTGTTTTTTTGTTGCATATTGTGCCCATATAATACCCATGCATATTATGATTTTTGTCGGTGAATCAGAGAAAACTAAATTTATTGTGGTTGAAATTTCTTACTAGGATATGCTGTTTTACCTGTCATATTTTTGCTACGTCGATAGAACGTAATTCTAGATCTTCTCTGCAGGAGGCTGCTCTGGTGGTGGACGATTTTTTTCATCTGTTTCCCTGAGTTTTAAATATTCTGCTTGAGTATTGATACCTTCTAAAAATACTTCTTCGAGGTCATCAGAAAATTCTTCTTCTGGCTCGTCTGAAAACTCATTGTCTTCATTTCCTTCAACATTTTTTTTTACTTTGAACATCAAAATCATCTGAGAGATAATCCATCTCTATATTTTTGTTTAATAAATCTTTTGAAAATTCAGGATCAGAATTAATCACATCTTTTTCTTAATTTAAATTATCCTTTTTCTTTTCTTCCTTCCGATTTTAATTCTTCCTAATTGTTGCTTTCTTATCTGCATTATCTTCTTTGGAGTCTGAAATTTCTCTGTAGATTGGTTCATTTTTCAAAGCATCATTCTTGCTTGTATTTTATTTTTGTGCTTCATTCCGAGTTATCTAGACTCGGGCTTTATAGATTGTTAACTAACAGAATTAGAATTTGTAGAAATGGCTTCCGGAAGTTCGGGATCACCCTTGAAGTACGAGTCTCCAGAATTTGCGTCTTCAGAACTTGAGTCTTCGAAACTTAAATTTTTGGAGTCTGAGTTTCGGAACTTGAATAAGAATGGATTGCTTCAGAAACTCCGGATTTATAGTCAGTACTTGAATCGTCGGAAGAGACGTGTATTTCGTTGCTCATATGATGAACATCAGACATTGTTGGGTTTGTTGATTTTGTGAATTCTGTGGATTTTGTAATATTTATTGATTTACTTGAGTTTATAAGATTCACTAATTTTGTAGATTTTGTAAATATCGTATCATTTAGAGATTTTGTAGAACTTGCAGATTTCAAAGAATTTGTAGATTTTGTATATATCACATTTTATATAAAACCCGTACTTGACTTTGCAAATAAAACGGGTAGATTTCGTAGGATTTAGTGTAGAATTTTTGTGGTCTTGTTTATTCTCTTAATTTATGAGAAGAATAGCATTTCCTTTATTTTTCGAGTCTGAAGTAGAAGTAATTGTTTTAGTATTTTTATCATCATCAATAGGATTTCGTGATAAGGCATCGGCATTTACATTACGTCAAATTCGTACTTTGCCAACTTTTATCTCCATCGAGTAACTCGAGAGCATGGATCTCTTGAGTTTTGAAACCAGACCAATGGTTTATGGTCTGTGATCAATGTAAATTTTCTGCCATAAAGTTACGGTCGAAGATGTTGTACTGAGTATACGATTCCTAGGGCTTCTTTTTCGTATGTGTCATATTTCTTTTCATTATCATTTAATGTACGCGAATTATATGCTACAGGATAATCTTGTTCCATTTTTTCTTGTGAAAGTATACCTCAGATAGCATAACCTGACGCATCCGTCTTGAGAATAAATGGTTGAGTAAAATCAGGTCGATTTAAATGAGGTTCTTCACAAAGTATTTGTTTTAAATTCTCAAACGCATTTTCTTGTTGTTCTGTTCATAAAAAGGCATGCTCTAAGATCTGGGCGAACTCCGTCTTTGCCGACAATGTGACCTAAATAAGCTAATTCGGGTCTAAGAAATTTGTATTTATCCGGCTGTTTTATAAGTTTTATAAGTTAAAGTATAGTTTGTCAAATTTTGCTTCATGTTCTTCTAATATTTCCGCGTAAAGAACGATGTTATCTAAGTATTCAAAGAATTCTGTTTCAATTGATCCATCTAGGCAAACATTCATTGGGCGTTGAAAAATACTAGGACCATTCTTTAATCCGAGTTTCTAAATTGGCGGTACACTCAGAGCAATAAGCTGCTCTGCAGCCAATACATTTTGTTCCATCTGGACCAACCGGTTGTCTACATCTACCGTAATTGTAGATTGAATCTGTAGAATATTCTACTTTTAATCGAGTTTTGTCAATAACACTTTTTTTGAGCCATTTTGAGAAACTGAATTGAACTGCTGTCAAAACAAAGCAGAGTACAATGTTCAGAGCACGGTTAGTATACTAAGCATAAGCGTAGCGTTGACCGTTAGGCAACAGGCAAAGGCTATGTTTTCCAACTGTATTTCACAAGAAAATTATCTATTTCATCCAAAAGTTCAATATTAAAAAGTTTAATGCACTAACAAGCCCATCTGTCAATCACTTTGTCCAAACAACACAGCGAGCACAGCCACGCATTCCCAAGTTTAAGCAAATCCATTACAAGTCAGATGTAACTGAGGAGGTTATGCTTGATCATCATCTTTATTGTTGAAATGCTTTCGGGAAGATACATCCAAAATATCTCAAGAACCGAAACAAACTTAATTTTCAAGATTAAACACAAAAATGAACTTTTGGGGCTGATTGCCAAAATAAATTGAATTAAAAAGTCTCGACTATAACTCACATGCCCTTTTACACTCCATAGGCGTAGTCTATGATATCTTACGATAAAGATATTTACGATTTTATAAAAAAAATTTTAAAAGTTTTTCACAGAATAATCAGTAACTCTATAAATAATAAATATATTTAAAAATCCCTAAAAATAGTTCGAGAATATGTTATTGCGCATATAACCTCCAATTTTTATGCAAATCAATTAAATAGAATAGGTTGTAGAAGTGAGCAAAGATTTGAAATTCTGATTTTTTACTGTTTCCATGAGTGAAAGTCTTACAATAATTTTGAAGTTACGGACTTCTAACTTACAGAATAAATTAATGGTATCATTTTTTAAATATAATTAACAGGAATCCTTAATCCGTCAAATAATTTGTTTGAAATATTTTATTAAAAAATTATATTTATAAGTATTTCCTCACAGCTTGAACCTAGTATATTTGACCGATTTGCATGAAAATTGGATGGTATATCTGCAACATCATATTCTTATCTTGGTTTTAAGAATTTTTCAATATATTTATTATATGCAGATATATTGAACATTTAAAAAAACTTTTAAAAATTTCGACCAAATTATCCTTACCAAATAAATAATGAAAATATTGAAAAATCCTCAAAAATGATTCATGAATATCGTGTTGTGGATATACTGTCCAATTTTCATGTATGTAAATCAGTTCAATAGATTTGGCTCTCAAAGTGAGCAAACTATTTTTTATCTCACGAATTGTAATATCCGATTCTTTTTAACTTGACTAACTTTTTGTATGTGCCATGTTTTTGTTGGGATCTCTTTTTATTACCAATTCTAGTTGAAAATCGCAGAATTCTCCTCCGACTTTTAGAATTACTTTGGGTTGTTCAATAAATTCTTTGCAGACAACCTCTCTTAACAATTGTTGTTGACTTAAAGGAAAGTCTACTCACTAACCAGGTCCTGCATAAATAACATAATCCTCCAATCGCATTACGGTGAAGTTTTATTGAGACACGCCTTGCACTCTCAAATGGTCTCACACCACGACCCAATCTCATATCTGTAACATTGGATACACACAGTTCACTCCTTTCGTCACCAACTACTTTATTATTGTCCGCGATCACTTAATTTCTGTCTTCAGTCTTTATATTTTCTACCGCAGTCAATCATCTGTCCACAATCACTTTTCTATTTTCAGTCACTTCATCATTTTCTCAACCATTCTATTCAGTACATTTTCAATTACTCTATCTTCAAATCTTTCATTTTCTCTGTTTCCTTGGTTTTCATCAATTTCATCTTCTCGATTCTCTTTTACTTCCATGTTATTGTCCTGATTCAGTCCACTCTCTATCATTTCATTTTCCTTATTATTTCTTAGATCTTTAGTTACTCCAATCATCTTTTCAATAGTCATCTCCACATCCTAATGTTCATTTCGTTTATGTTCAATCACTTCACTTTACCGATTCTCTTCAACCCTACTTTCTCGATCATCAATCACTTCTCTACAATCGACCAACTCCCTAACAACCGGTTTCTCAGTTCACCTTTCTGAGATATTAGGATCCGAACTAAGAAACCAGTCGTCATCCACACTTTCTGTACTTTCTGCACCAACTCTTATTTCATGGATCTCAAATTCCACAAAAACTAATTGACTATAGGGTATATCTTCACCATCTACATCAAAAAATTCTTCTGTACCGTTCCACACCTCTTGCCTCGAAAGTTTAGTCTTAGACTGACAACCTTCAGAAACATTTTACACCTTTTTTTCCAATCTTCTTCTAGGCAGAAGTTCCAACATTTTCACTTGAAACTTAAATATATTCCTCAATTAGTACAGCACCTAGCCGTAGTACAGTTTATAAAAAAACCTTCCTTACCAGAAACTTTATAATTCGTTTCGTTTTGCTCCTAATGTATCTTCAATCTATGGTCAAATCGGTGACTCGGTCGTACGCATTTGTGAGAACTGCTATCAAACAAAATAACGAAAATAAAATATATCATCTCCATAATTCTTGGAATTCGATTGTACATCCCAAACTTCACCAGAAAAAGTCAGCAGCACATTACTAATAATTGCATCCCAAATTGACAAAACGGAGAACGTGAAAGGAAGTTTTTTTTCAAACATTTATCATAAATTTAAGCGAAAAGCATGTCTCTTGACACTCTCCAAGCGTCCAAACTCTACTTTTATAACTCTTCACTTTTAGAATGAGCTTTATCTTTCCTCTATAAATCTCTCTTTTCTTCAACGAAAATCCTTTAAAATCTTTTCACCACTAAGTAAAAGTCCACTGGTTCCTGCATGAATGTTAGTCCATTCCATGAAAAATAAATTTGCTCTCATCCATCCTTTTAGATATGAAACCACCTAAAGAAATTTCAGAAAATGCCAAACCTCTCGGTGGTGAGTGCCTCGAAAACTATCCAGAAACGTGTGATATTCTTCATTTTATTAATTGTTTTCGTTTTGCTCCTAATGTATCTTCAATCTATGGTCAAATCGGTGACTCGGTCGTACGCATTTGTGAGAACTGCTATCAAACAAAATAACGAAAATAAAATATATCATCTCCATAATTCTTGGAATTCGATTGTACATCCCAAACTTCACCAGAAAAAGTCAGCAGCACATTACTAATAATTGCATCCCAAATTGACAAAACGGAGAACGTGAAAGGAAGTTTTTTTTCAAACATTTATCATAAATTTAAGCGAAAAGCATGTCTCTTGACACTCTCCAAGCGTCCAAACTCTACTTTTATAACTCTTCACTTTTAGAATGAGCTTTATCTTTCCTCTATAAATCTCTCTTTTCTTCAACGAAAATCCTTTAAAATCTTTTCACCACTAAGTAAAAGTCCACTGGTTCCTGCATGAATGTTAGTCCATTCCATGAAAAATAAATTTGCTCTCATCCATCCTTTTAGATATGAAACCACCTAAAGAAATTTCAGAAAATGCCAAACCTCTCGGTGGTGAGTGCCTCGAAAACTATCCAGAAACGTGTGATATTCTTCATTTTATTAATTGTTTTCGTTTTGCTCCTAATGTATCTTCAATCTATGGTCAAATCGGTGACTCGGTCGTACGCATTTGTGAGAACTACTATCAAACAAAATAACGAAAATAAAATATATCATCTCCATAATTCTTGGAATTCGATTGTACATCCCAAATCGTTTAACAATATAACAAGACAAAACAAGTGGAAGTAAAAACATGCAAATGAGTTTGCGTCCGTTGTAGCAAATTAATAATCAAATCATAAAAGGGGTAAGAGAAGAGTAAAAAAAATAATAGTACATGTATTAGCCAAAGGGATCTAATGTTCACAAAAATCATTAAGTAATAATTTAAAATCATTAAATAACGTATGAATCAAGTTTCTTGGAACGATCTTGCCTCGGTACCGATTGGCTTAGTACGTGCTTCTCCACAGATTAGTAAAACGGGCGTGCTTTTTTACAGATTTGTGAAACGGACGTGCTTCTTAACACATTTGTTAAACGGACGTGCTTTTTTAGAGTTTTGTAAAGGTAATCCCTCCAATAGGATTGATCAGCTGTAAAAGACGTCGGACTTTTTCCGGTGGTCCTTATTCTGTTAACAAGTATCTCGCGGCTGCATCACCTCGACTAGGGCGTGAGTCTCATAGAGCATCCTGGATCGCGACCGTTTTGACAATTTATAGTATTGGTGAACAAAGTCCCTTTGACTAAAACATTCTAGAAGTAGTAACAACTACAGTCGTCGTATAGACAATGTCACTTCGTAGTGACAATGCGGGGTCCTGAAAACCAGGACATCGCGTCAAACTGCGAAATCGAACTAACGTAAGTGAGTTTTATCAAACACCCTGTGAGATTTTATCGCTGTCTCACAACACAAAAAGGGGATAAAGACGACAATTATTCTTCTTTTGCTCTCAGAAATAAGGAGATAGAGTAAATTCTTACACTTTATGATCTAATTCCTGTAACTTCTCATTTTCACTTATTCAATAAATTATTATGAAACAAATTCATAATAGTGTGTTCTATCATTGTGTAACGCAAACCCTAAAGGTTTAAAAAGGACAACGATATCACAATAAATAAATTATGAGGCCTTACCAACCTGATCATATCAGCTCACTAGGCTCCCATGTAACAGCTGATTTGGTAACAGCGATAAGATTGTCACGAATTCAAAATTTTGAGTCAGTGTTAATTATAAGATATAACTAACAAAGAAAAACTTAAGAATATAAGTCTTTTTTAGATTCGTTTAACGGTCACTTCCAGAGTAAGGCATTGTTTAAGTTGCTTTGTTAGGCGTTGGTGTACATCGCGGGAATCGCGAGCTCAGCCACCGTTATTAAAGTCATCGAGGCACTTTGGATTAACCTTGCATGTACTCTTTGTAGCAAGATTATACAAGTGAGCGGTTTAAAAACAATATAATGGTTTCCAATCGCCAGAGATAATTCACATAATATCAAATGCTAAATTCAATTTATTTCATTTAGAAATTATTTTTTAATTAAAAGCTGTAGCTTCCAGTGCGAATTGTTGGAATATCATCTAACAATTATTTTCTCTTTAAGCCAATTTATTATTTACTCATCACGATATGCTAAGAGCAGTTATTTACCTTGCTATCAGTCGTGTCAGGGAGCGAATTCGGCTTTAATAAGAGAATAATAATTTTAGATAACTCGATTTTTGTGGCGTGCAAAAGCTTTTAATTTTACAACAATTATGAACGTTCCCTAGATCTTCTGGATTGTTGGAACTTGATTTAACTTCTTGATTGTGGACAACCCTGAGGCGAGAATGATTGCGTGTTCGATCTTCTACGAATTTATTAAAAAGAAAGCAACTTACGTTCCATGAATATTTATGCGTATTCAAGGACGTCAATAGTGCGCAAGCGAATTTCCTCGGGAGGCAGAATTTCTGCGAATATGAAAAATTCGATTTCAATCAACACGGTCAGAAAAGGTTTTCCTATCCTGAGCTAGCTCCCTGACGTGATAAACACTGCCAGGTATCAGTTGCCAAGTATTTTCTAACTGAAAACCATGGATGGTGCGATTATTGGCAGACGAGGATCGAATGTAATATAGTAGCTCGTCGACGATCTTCCACCCGTGATACTTATAGGTGTTTCTTTCAACGTCTTTTATACGCTGATTATACCAGGCATCGTCTATCTTTTCCGGGGCGCAAAATTATTCGTCCTCGTACATGCGGGAAAGGGCCTCGGAAACTTTGTGTAGGGCCTCTTTACGGTGGAATATTTCGAAACTATACTCTTAGAGTTCTAACGATCATAGGGCTAGCCTACCTGTGGGATTGTGAATGGTATGGAGCCAGCGTAGGCTAGTATGGCCCGTGATAATCATAAAGCGGCAAACTTCCAGGTAATGTCTAAATTTCTTGATCGACCAAATAATCGCTAGACATTCCTGTTCGGTGGTCGAGTACTTCCGCTCGGCGTCGGAGTGAGTTCGACTAGCATATACTATGACCTCGCCATCTGGAGTTTGCGTAAGGACCGCTCCCAGCCCGTAACTGCTGGCATCTGTCTGTAACACGAAGGGAACCGAAAAAGCAGGGCACGCTAAAATTAGGGCTGTGGATAGCGCGTTATTAAGGATTTTAAACGCAGTCTCTTGTTCGTCAGTCCACGTTCATCGACAGTCTTTACGAAGCAAACGGTTCAGGGGTTCGTTGACAGACGCCAAGTCTGTAATAAATCGGCTGTACCAACTTGTCATGCCGAAGAACCGCCTTAACTATTTAAACAATGACATCACCTAAGTATAAAAAACAATAGGGACGCATATCTGGGCTGATGATACCGTCCATTAGCCTCTGGAACATCGCTGGGGAGCCCGTCAAACCGAATGGCATTCTCTTATATTGTAAGAGTCCCCACCCGGTACTGAGAATGCAGTAATCGGGCTGCTTCTTTCGTCTATGGGGACTTGGTGATAGAATCATCTAGAATGTCCTGCAGAAAAGGCAGAGGGTAAGCGTCGCCCTTTAATACACTATTGACTTTCCTCTAACCTATCCAAATCAGAGTGGTTCAAAAATGGACATTTTCGAATGTTTTATAAGCGACTTCACCAAGCTGTGGCCCTAAGGAAAGAAATATATACGTATTTATTGTTTAAGAAAATAATAATTTTTAGAACTCCTTCAAAGGCTTAGAAGGTACTTCTAAAATTGATGTTTAAATCGCAAAGTTCTAAGTGTATTATAAGACTAAGATCTCAAGATAGGTTTCAACAACACCGACCACCTAATTTTTTTTTCTAAACGACACCTTGCAAGGGTCAACCAACGTCCCTCGGCATTTTCAAATTTTATGATCTTTGGATCCCGGTCTTGGGACTTAAGTTCTTGTTAATTGATCATAAAATTACATACAACTAAAAAGCATATTTTTTCTAATTTTGAAGAATAAAACAAATCAATTCTTAATAATATTAATATAAACTTAAAGATATTATTATATTTTAGAAAACACTAAACAATTACTTCTTAAAAGTATTAAAATTCTTAAAATAAGTTGCATGTAATAAATTTAACGAATTCTATTTGATAACTAATAACTACAAATAATGATTAAAATTAGTTCATAAATAAATAAATAAAAATTTCGTTTTGAAAATTATTAAAACTTAATTACATATGCAAAATTCAATTAAAGACTGCATTTAATATAATTAAATAAAGCCTAAGTAGGGCCTAGTTAGGCTGGGCGAGTTATTTCTGTTAGAAAGTCACTCCGAAGAATAGAGCTGTGTTCGAACTTTTACGATGTATTCGTCACGTACAGAAATCGGAAGCTTTTCTAAGGACACCATTTAAACTTGATGCGATGAACCTAAATATTGTTTAAAAAAATTTTAAAAAATCTGCCTTCTCAACCTGCATAATTTACCGTTATTTGCTTTGAGAACCTTAATACCAAA
Source organism: Euceroptres primus (assembly GCA_037177015.1). Lineage (NCBI taxonomy): Eukaryota > Metazoa > Arthropoda > Insecta > Hymenoptera > Figitidae > Euceroptres > Euceroptres primus. The sequence goes on from JBAGKK010136269.1 coordinate 14,120, forward strand.
AAGCGTTTTTTTAATGGTCAGCCTAATGTACATAGCTTAATTCTACAACTTCATAACAAATAAAAAAAAAATTTTAAGAATTTATCTTCAATAATTAAATTAAGTAATTGAAAATCAACGTATAACGGTTTCCTATCGCCAGGGATAAACTACGGAATCTTAATTGCTCTATTTTAATTTAAAGCCTCTCAATTCATAATAATCACTGGTTATTTAAACTTAGGTTTTAAATAATTCAATTTATTTGCATCATAATTTATTTTTGAATTAAAAAGCTGTAGCCATTTGCTCTTGCAGCTACAGCTACAGCAAATTGTTTAAATTTCATCCAACAATTATTTGCTCTTTAAGTCGTAACGCAATTCTAAGATTTCAACTTGCTTGTATTTTTATTTTCATGATGTTAGTTCCATAAATCACTTGGATTATTAGAACTCTATTTAGTTTTTGATTGTGGGTAACTCTGAGGCGAGAATTATTGCGTATTCGAATTATATTTGTTTTTAAAAAAACAACTCACGTTCTCTGAACGCTTGCAAGTAAAGAACAAATTCCCGGTTCACGAGATGATCTCGATATATGTGGAAATTCTAGGAATATCGAGTAAGCAATTCAAAATTATTTTTACGGTATAAAATGGGTTTTTCTGCCCTGAGCTAGCTCCCTGATCTGATCAACTCAGACAGGTGTCAGTTGCCAAATATTTCCTAACTGAAAGCTATGGATCGTCCGACTATTGGCAGACGAGGTGCAATGTCTGTGCTCCACCTAATCTCACGACTACCATAGAATTCCTAGCCTAACCACCAAGAAACATCTACAAGTATTCAGAATCTTTTTGCTCTGGCAGTAAATTGGATTATTTAATTTGAGCTCAGCTGTTTTTTAATTTTAACCTTCACAAGCAACCAATGCACAAGGTTAGCTGCAGCCTCATAACCGATTAACACGACTCACACATACATGAGCATCGTGATAATCGTTGGTTACTTAAACTTCAGTTGGCTTGTGTTACTTGTAAGATTAAACAACCTGCGTGATTAGAAATCGAATTCTAGCGATCCGTCCAAATAAGCTCCCAGCGTATGGGTTGAAGATTCCGATTAGGTTCAGAATTCTGTTCTAACACTCAGTCTCCTTTCACGCGTTCAGAACTTTCTTTACAGATCGGCCTTCTTAATTGTTTATTTTAAATGAGCTCCCAACGTATGGGTTGAAAATTCTGAGTCAACTTAAAGGCCGATTCTACTTTTCTGATAGTGATCCAAAATAAAACACAGTGTAAATTCTCGACGTTAAAATATTCAAGCTTTGAAAATCGTGGCTTGCAAATTTCAAAAGAATAAAATATCAAAGGCTAAATTTTTGAACTTTAGTCACTCTTATATTCCCTAAATTTTCCTTTAGGGAGGACTGGGAAACAAAAGTTTTCCTAGATTCTCATTAATAGAGAGCAGCGGAAGTTAGGTGCCCCTTCTTGTGCCAAACTCTATGAGCTGGAGGATTGCTTCACTTAAAAAAAATTAGTCTACACTTCTCAGATTGTGAAGAGGATAAAACTGTAAGAGGCCGAGACCTGATAGCGAACCGTTTTTATAGTCTTGGGCCTCTGGCCTCCCCATTATCGGTCCCCGGTATTTCCGGCGCGTTGCGTTTATTGATTCGCACGGTCATCGGCCTGCTTTTCCAATCGGATGGATTTTGCTCCTACTCTTCGATCGATTTTGTGCGCGCTTTTTTCTTTTGGCCGTGAATCTTTTGCTTCTTTTCTCGCCCCCATAATTCTATTGGGCAGTGCTCTTGATATTTTTGGCGCTCTTTTCCCGTAAGAAAGAGGCGCTCTTACGCAGAGCGGTACTGCTGCCCCCCTCTGTCCCTCTCTGTCCCCCTCTCACTCTCTCTGTCTCTCTTTCTCTCTCTTTCACACACACACACACACACACACCAATTCGACGTGACCGTACCTCAATTAGGATGGGTCTCAAGTCAAGTGCAACCCTTCATGAAACGGTAACTTTTTCCTCTTGGTCATTATACCCGTTGTAAATTTTCGACCTGTAGGCAATAAAGGTGCGGTTCAGGTTAAATTTTCTATTCCTCTCCTCTTTTCAATTGGCATTTTTGAAACGAAGTTCCTTATGGCACGTCTGGGGCGGGAGCTAACCAGCAAAAATCGTCACGAAAAAGCTTTAAATGAAAAGCGTTAAATAGTGTATAACGAATGTCGCACAAAGAGAGCGATAACTCTAGCTATAGGTATACAACTGCATGAAGTGTATACCTATTCTCTCTCTCTCTCTCTCTCTCTCCCTCTAAATTACAACTATACGCTTTGGCATCGTTTGCGGGCGCGTCGAAACATATATTGTGCCCTTAAAAATACTTTTTACTTTTCTTTTTAATAAACATAAATTCTTTGATGAAAAATATACTTCTATACTAATTTAATGTAAATTATTGACTACCTGCTTTATTTCTTTTACAAATGTGTTTTCCACGATTTGTAAATTGTTCTCTAAAAATGAGGTTTTACGTGTTAAACTCTATGAGAACAAAAAGTGCTTTGAACGAGTTCTAAAAATTATTATATTTTTAAACAAGAAAAAAAGTATATATTTTTTTCCTAGGACAACAACTTGATGTAGTTACAAAAAATTCTAAAATGTCCTTTTTTTGACCACAGATCCTATACATGCCATTGGGTTTCTTTACCGTGACTATGGAGCTCACCCATTTGGAATTCTACAGTCTGATAAAACCCTTCGCTAATAGGCGATTCCCCTCGTCGTATATCGCCTGCAGAACAACTGTGGACACTCTATAGTATCTCAGCTTTATGGGTGGATGACCCTGAATCTCAATATGATGCTCGACGAGGTGAGCTTGATCCATTATCGAGGGTCCGGGGGGGGGGGATTTCGTCTACCAAAACTTATTTCAGCCGCTAGCCTTCGGCTTCAGACAATTCCGCGATTCCGTATCACGTTTCTTGTTTAACTAGCTCGTCTGCAGTCATCCTACCTATATCAGCGTTACCATAGTGGACTATCCGCTATCCTTCCGGGACTTTTGCTAAGTACTACGAATCCTAATAACCATTTTAGATAAAAACCGAATTTTCACATAAAATCCTATTCCAAAATACAGCTCAGCGACAATTCATTCGCGATCCGGAATGCGATATCACTGCTCACGACGTCTAACTCCTCCAGTAAAAATACCCGAACTAAAATTGATAAAGTGGTTCCATCAGTCACGAGCATAGTTTTGGATCGACCAATTAACGGTGGTTATCAGTCATCAACCGTTTGCCCAGAGATTCTACTACAACGGAACGTGTTGATCGCCCGTCTATTAACGCATCGACATATTCGTTGCCAATCTTTACTTTCGAGAAAAGCCTACTTTCATTGGCCCTTCTAAATTTACCAATGCCAATGGCTCTTTCGGAGGCGATATTATCGAAACATCCGATTCTACTGACTCTATTCCGACTTTCCGTGACTCTATATCCGCTAGCTTGACGTTATCTTACTTACCGTTCACGTCCTTTTTACTAGCGATCCCGTGCGTATTCTGGCCGCTCTGTATAACAATATGGCACGAGTTTAGATTATTTCCTGAAGCTCGTGCTTCGTTATTAACCGGGTTGGTTTGCTGAGTCGTCATAAGGGCTGAACGGGTACTGAACTGGATTGGCCGCTCTGTCTTAACGGCTATTGGGTTAACTGGGAGGAAATAGAAACGCTAACTTTTCTTCCCTGGATCGTTTCCCTTATCTTTGCATTTCGCGCAATCTTCTATCACTAAACCGTCCGCTCCATACCCGAAGCAGAAAATATGACTTTTCGATCTACATGTCCTCCATGAATGTTCTTTTTTTTTCAATTAAAGCATTTCCCCCTAAATCGGTCAAAGGATCTCTTGGGTTGGCTACCGCTCTCTTGCAGTTTGCTTTTCGATTTATTGGTCTCTTTAGACTCAATCGGCTTCTCCTGACTTGAAGGGTCTAGATTTGTTTCGAAAGATCAGTAACAAGTGCTATAAGGTTATGTTTTGTATTTTTCCTACCAGCAAAGCTGAGCCTAAGACGCTATAACCCATGGTACCGCTTGCTATCCCATAAATTGTCGATGCCCAAGAGGGATTTATTCCTCTTGGAGGATCCGCGGTAGTTCGGTACATGGAAATAGTGGTTAAATAGTTGGGGTGCCGTTGTTCCCCATCCCATGATTCTTGACTGAATGTCAAGGGGTGGAACGTTAAAAGTTTGTATTTCCCCTCCCAGCAAAGATGAGCCTAAGCCGCTATAACCCATGGTACCGCTTGCTATCTCATAAATTGTTGATGACCAAGAGGTATTTGCTTCTTTTGGAGCCGCTGCCGTATTTTCGGGCACGTGCATTAAGCTTGGTTTCTCCGCTATCGCGCTAATGGCCGGGATACCTCGCGTCGCCGCGTTCGCGTAGTAGAATGACCGCTCGGTTTCGAAGGACGATGCTCCTATTGGGTATTTAGGGTAGGAGTAGTAGTCATTGTGGTAATTATTGAGACTGCAGTGACTGTAAGGGTTGGCGGTGCAGAATACCTAAAGAAGACGGATTGGCTGGCTCGGCGGGGACAGTTGTCGTAGGCTGCTCTAGTGGCGTTAATTCGCTTAGTCTAGGTAGTGATAGACTTGATAGGTAGTGATAGCTCTGAATAATAATACGAAATGTTAGCTTGCACTATCCCTAAATTAATCCGGAACAACCCATTTCTTAGCCCGTCGCTCGTACGATAAATCTAAATGTTCACGAAGTCTAGTCCCAAAATACAATGTACAATATTGCTTCCAATATTAAATTTGATTGGTTTGTTTAAACCTTCGAATTGTACTGGGAAACGAGCTCGACTAATACGCGATAGTAATTAATTCGGGCAATTTACGTCCGGATCCGCGTAGTTAGCTAACAATCCCATAATATAAAAATTAAATTGAAAAAAAAGTCACTCTTCATTTTTCGGAGGGCTTTACACCTTAATGCGCGATTTGTTTAGTTCTAGACCGCTTTGATACACAAAAATAGCCGGCCTAACTTTTGTTCCGTTTGACACCGTTTTCCCACCCGTTTGGCAGGAGTTGTGCACGGCGCGAAACTAAGAGCGGAGTGGGCTTCCGGCGACCGAGTATAGTCGAACCGACAAGAGTCCGTCCGAGTCAGCCGTCACTGGACTTGGATTTTCGCTATGGAATTTTTCCTTAACGCACACGAGTCTACCAAAGGGAATTTTGGTCGGTACTCTCGACGCGTTCGAAAGGGGAAATCAATGATAATGCCTTTCGAATTTGTACGTAGCGGGTGACGAAATAAACCGCTTTCAGTACATGGCCGAATTTTTAGCTTTTAATTTTTCAGATAACACTCGCGCACACAGCACTCTCGAAAAGAATTTTTTACATGGAATGCATAACAGGTAAAATGGTAAATACAATTTAAAATATGGTATGACACATCATGCAGATATAAGATACAATAAGTATCAATGAGAATGGTTTCTTAAGTCCTCACCCTCCTTTCTCTGTCTGCCGCTCTCTCTTTCTCGCGCTCTCTTTATCGCTCTCTCTCTCTCTCTCTCTCTCTCTCTCTCTCATGACCCGTACGTACAATGCAAAACTTAGCGTTGGGCGCCATTTAAAACGCGGCTTTCTGACGCAAGTAGTGAAACCTTGGCCAGGAAATGTGTCAATCAAATTTTAAAGATATCTTAAACTTTTCTGCCAGGACTTTCAACCTACAAGTCCTGTGACTTCTTCCGGCCGGCGCCAGGTGAGACTTCCTTGAAGAAAAATTGCCCGCCGCTCTAAAAAGGAGCTTAACCTACAACTCCAATGTTCTTTCCTCGTTCTCCGTCTAACTCAACTCGACTGTCGATAAACCAGCTGTACTCCAGAAAGGTTTTCTGCCGTTTTCGGCAGAAAACTTCTAATAAAGTCGGATGCAGCCGCGGATTGTTAGCCCTGTTATCACAACGCCATTCCCGGTGGAGTGGTGTCTACGGTATTACATACTCGTGCTAAAGGACTTAAATGATACTTTAGCAATGAGGAGTTCCAGTGTATAAACCTCCGTTTGACTGGAAATGTTGAATAAATGGTACATAGGTTGAACCTCAGTGCTACGGGACTTAAGTGAACCAGCCATAAACAATAATAATAATATTATAGCAAGAATAACTTTAACTAACTTTACAATGCAGAAAACTGCTCTATTTCACGATGCTAAAGGCCGCTCTATTTTATAATGAGAAAAAGCCGCTCTAAATACACGAGAAAAATACGCCTCACAAAGAGAATAGACGGAAAGGTCGCTAAAATTTAGCTATCAAAATTGAGAATCAACATTACAATATTATGCCGCTCTTGTGGCAGCGGAAAATAACCTAGGGCAAAAAAAGTCGTAAAAAAGAATTTACTGAAAGCACTAATATACAAAATACCATTTTAACCTTTAAACGGCACACTGGTGCGAATTCGCAACAGCAAAAATTTCAAAACGCTGATATTCTTTCTACAACTACTTTCAAGACCTCTCTTCATTACGTTAAATATGTCTATAACCCACAAATACATTACGCGTTATTTACCGGTGAGCAGCCCAGTGAGTCACTTTAGAAATTTTAAGTGGTGCAAACTCGCCCTAGTATGCCGTTAGAAGGTGCCAAGTCGTGGTATATGAAAAATTGTAAAACAATTTTTCTTGTCTTAAACGCTGTGAATAACTGAAATTAATATTCAGAAACAAAGAAACATGAACGGGCCGAGCTGCTTAGTTGCAAGTTCAACTGGGCTGTCAGGTGTCGTTTCTTTTGTTTCTTCAACGGATCGACTTGAACTCAGATCCGGAACCCGTCAGTTGGGCTGGGTTAGCGAAGGTTGCTACACGTCAGCGAATTCGATGAAATCAAGGAATTTACAATTTTTTCCGCCATTTTGTATCTACCATTTTGAATTTGAAAATTTTGATTTCGAATGCCGATACAGCCACTTAAAAAAACTCCTTTAGTCACTATATGGTCCATCTGGATAAGTCCAAGTACTGTACATTTTGTAGATATTGAGTCAGCCATTCTGAATTTAGCAATCTTGGCTTCGAATTCGGATTCAGTGACCCATAAAGGTGAATATACAATAGAATTGATTTTGGAACGACGTTGGTAGATACGAGCGTATGTTGTGCACGTTTTGACGTCATAAACGACATGTTACCTATTGCTACCAACTGCTGATGTATTTCGAGCGTTTCATGTTCTGCTGTTCCATGCATTCAGCTATTCATGTCTTCTTAATTAATTAACTAAGAAGACGAAACATATTTTATTGAAAATACCAGGAGAGTGAATAAATATTGATAATTGGAATGTTTATAGAAGCAGGAAAAAAAATAACCAAAATATAAACTCCAATGCATTTTGGAAGAGGCAGCAATACATTTCTTAGAAAAAATTATAGTTTTAGTCAAAATTATTTGTCTAATAATAATTATTTGGCATTTTGTATTTTTTTAAAATTTTACTACACATCACAGTGGGCCGGGAGACCTGAAATCTTGGCTAAAATTAAAAATATTGCACAATCTAGCTAAAAGTGCTTAGTCGGGAGTTTTCAGGGTCGCTGATTACGAATTTTTATTCAAAAATATGAAATTCAAAATGGCGGATTCAAAATGGCGAAGAAATTTTAGAAAAGTTGACAGATTGGACTAAATGTGCTTACTTGGGGGTTTTAGGGGTCTCCGATTACAATTTTTTGTCAGAAAAGCAAAATTCAAAATGGTGCATTCAAAATGGCGGCGAAAGTTGAGAAAAGTTGATGTACTGGGATAAAAATGCTCACACGGGGGTTTTAGGGGTCGCTGATGACGAATTTTTGGTAAAAATTCAAAATTCAAAATGAAAGATCTAAAATGGCGTCTGAAATTTAGAATAGTTAACGGATTGGGCTAGAAATGCTTACTCAGGAGTTTTCGTGACAGATGATTGTGAATCTTTGATCAAATATAAAAACTTTAAAATAATGGATCCGAAATGGCTGCAAGAATTTTGAAAAGTTGACGGATAAGGCTAAAAATATTAGATTCTAGTGATTCTCCTCGGGTCTCACTTATCGGGGTGCTAGATTATAGTGAGCCCCCTCGCCTCTCACTTATGAAGGTGCTAGATTATAGTAAGTCACCTCGTTTTTCACTTATTTGGGTGTTAGATTAAGGTGAATCCCCTCGTCTCTCACACATCTGGATGATACAGTTAACTATCACTCGACTCTTCACTTGAAAGCTTTATGTCACCTAAATAATTTTAAGTCTTAGAAAGATCAAGTTCTTCATATCCCTCAGATGATTCTTTTTCAGTATCTGACTCAACTTCTAAATCTGGATGACTGAGATTAGTAACTTCTGGAAATGAAAGTAACTTTTGTATTGCTTTCGGAAGGGCCAGGTGTTTCTTATTGCATACTTCAGAAGAAGCACTCATTGTAGTCTTCGAGATTATGCGATCGACTATTCTTTCCGGCATGATATTTTCTGAACTCTCTGTAATCTTTATTTTTACTCTTAGAAGCTTCTTCCCCAAGCATCCCTATAGGTAAGACAATATTTTTTATTATTTCTCCACCATGAATCAATATCTTGTGCTCGGTTGAAGGCATGGGATACCAATCATAGTGCAATACATACATTTTGGCAGTGGAAGTGCAAAGATTTCCAAATTCAGTTGCATCGACAGGAAGTTGACATGACAAGGCAATCAAAATCGTTTGAAAATTCTGAACAAGCTCTTCATTCAAGCCAAGAGATGTAGCAGAAAGTTTAGGATTACCGAATGCCCATGGAGCAGTATTTCCGTCATTCGTGTTGCCACTGCCTCCTGACTTTGGGTTATCGACACGCTACCCATAATTTTCTCACATAACTTTTTGGATGTAGCTTTTGCGTTCAGCTATTTTATTTTTATTTGCATCGCCTGTAATTTTCCACTTTTTGATTTCTAATCTATAGCAAATATGCAAGCAGCAATCTAGAAGTTGAATCCACGCATGAAGAGAGGAGATACAAAAACGTAAAGATTCCGAGTTTGAATCGAAAATTCCAGACCCTCTATTAGAAAGTTCATTGAAGTTTTTCGGGGTTGCATGACAAATTGGACATGATTGCATTAATCCTGTATTTGTAATTATGCTTAATACTTTTCCATCAATTAATGTAAGGTGTAACGAAAAATATATGGTGATACGATGAGAGCCGGAAACAATTACAAAAGGTTCAAGTTTACCTATTTCATCTTCAACAGCCGTTTTGTGCTGCAAGATGACATATTTGGATTACTTTACATACCGTAACTGAAGTGGACGACAAAATCGAGGAGATTGAGAGTTTCCATTGTTCCATAATACATATCCTTGTTCGGAAGTTAAGCGTAAAGGAATAAGTGTGGTCGCGAATAAGTTTTCATCCCTTTTATTTGCATCTTAATAAGCGTATTGTTGCTTGTAAGCGGACTGGCTTGAACTACCGTCAAAACCCCGAGAGCATATCAGAGTCAAGTTCAAATCAATACACGGTACTGCATCTATAGCACGAAATATCACTTCTTGTTGAATCTGAAATATCCTTTCTGCAGTATGATTTAAAAGAGCTTGAAGAGGAACCTGAGCTACAGAACCATCGATATGGATCAACTGTTTTGGAGGTTTAAGTAGTAATTTTGCCTCACGAACGTCATTATACTCAAGAAGCCATCAGTAATTTTTTAATATCGTTATTGTGTTCAATACTAATTGCAGCAATTTCCCGTCGCTTTGACCGCAAAGATTTATTTTTAAATTCCAAAGGATTTCGACCAGGAATTGAGCGTTTTGTAACTCAAATCTGTCTTTTATTGATTTGCAACTTGAAATTTAGCATAACGTCTGGAATAGAGACCTGCAATTCAACGTTTTAGATTGTTTCTTGACTCGCTTCCCACATGGGAAAGTTAAATGTTTGACTTTTGAATCATGTAATCGACGACGAAGTCAATACTTCCTTTCTGCAAGATCAAGTCAATGACTTCTCGTTTGGAAAATTTTGACATTTCTCAACAGGAGTTAAAATACAATTATAAATATAATAATATCAACAAACTATTAAAGTACAAACCTGCATATTAAGTATCTAAAGATCTCTAAAAAATAATTGAAATCAGATTATCGTGTCCATTTATAACTGCAGACATCCATTTTACTTGTGAGATACAAAAAACGCTGGCCATCTGGTCGTTAAATTGTTAGTCGAACTGACAATTTTACGCGGTAACTTTTAAACTGCATTGAAATTTCTTAAACTTGAGATTCTAACAAAATAATAATAAAATAGTAATTTGTATTTTGTTAAATTATTATTTCATTATTTATCACATAGTTAATTATTTAAACTATATT
>JBAGKK010136466.1:0-24561 GCA_037177015.1 Euceroptres primus
TATATATGATTGTCGGAAAGCCGTGAAATTCGATTTTAACGACACAATTCCCTTGGCGCGCACGATGCGTTGCCTGTATGTATATGCATCGGACGTCCGGGAATATAAATTTTAATATGAGTATGCCGTAGTGTGGTGGCTCCGAATCATGAAGTTACCAAACTAAATCCAACTTACTATATCTTATTAGCCATTCCTCTGGAAAGCAAATCTGAAAATTATTTTTATGAAAATTTTCATTTATCATTCAGTTGTTCCTCCTTTAATTATTTTGACATATTTTTAATTAAATAATTCAGTACTGCTTTTCTCTGTAAAACAACTCTGAAAAACCTGTTAAAGCATGACTTTTTATTACCATTTATCATTTAGTTATTCCTCTTTTAGTTATTTTTATACATATTTTAAATATGAGTTTAGGTATTAACCATATTAAATGACACGGATGAATCATTGGAATCTTTTGTAGTTGAATCATTACAAAAGTTATGCCTTAATTTGCAACAGAAATGGAGAAAGAAATAAAGGAAAATATAAAAGTACATAAAGTTGCAAAAATATGGAATATTCATGTAATGTATAATTAACTAAAAGATTTGTACCTAATCGTTCTTCCAGTTTCCTACATATTTTAGCAAAAGTAGAAGGAAAGCTCGTACAATATTAATGTTGTCATACGACTTGGTATGCAGCAAAACCAGGAAATGTCAGAAATTTATGTGACAGTTGAAAACAGAATTATTTATGTGGTTGAAGTTTCGTTCGAAAAACGAACCAGTAATTTTTTTTCAAATATTCTTCTGGTTGATAAAATAATTTGAGCAACTCGAATAGAGCACAAATATACCAAATTCCACTTCCAAACTCATAAACTTAACAGAAATACATTTATTTATTGATGTGTCTAATAGATTAGATCGAATACCGTCACGAAAACTTTTATCGTTTCCTTTAAAAAAAATAAGCCCCACTCCTATATAAATAATAACAGTCCGAGATGACTAAGAAAGCTTCCATAAAAAGCTCATTCTAAAAATTGTCTCGGTAATGATAAAAAAAAAACATCAAGAATCATTTCGCTGTGCGCAGCGGTCGCGCCGAAATATTCACAGGATCCTTCTGAAATTATAGGCCACATTCTCATATGAATAATAACAGTCCTAGTTAACTAAGAAAGCTCCCATAAAAAGTTCTTTCTATAAATTGTCTCGGTAATGATGAAAAAAAAGTCAAGAATCATGTCGTCGTGCGCAGAGCTCCCATGGAAATATACACAGAATCCTTAGAAAAACATACATCACATTCATTACCGAGATGATTTTTAGAATAAACGTTTTATGAAGGCTTTATTATTCATTTGGGACTATTATTATTTATATGAAAACGTGGCCTATGATTTTTAAAGGATTATGTGAATATTTTCATGGGAGCGCTGTGCACGACAATATGATTCTTGATTTTTTTTCATCATTACCGAAGTGGTTTTTAGAACGAGCTTTTTATGGAAGCTTTCTTAGCCATCTGGGACTGTTATTATTCATATGAGAATGTGGCCTATGTTTTTTATAGGATTCTGTAAATATTTCCATGGGACCGCTGCGCACGACGATATAATTCTTGATTTTTTTCATCCTTACTGAGGTGATTTTTAGAATGAGCTTTTTATGGAAGTTTTCTTAGTTATCTGGGACTGTTATTATTTATATGAGAATGTGGTCTATATTTTTTATAGAATTCTGTGAATATTCCCATGGGACTGCTGCGCACGAGGACATGATTTTTGATTTTTCTTTCATTATTACCGAGACGATTTTTAGAACGAGCTTTCTATGGAAGCTTTCTTAGCTATCTAGGACTGTTACTATTTATATAAGAATGTGGTCTATGTTTTTTATATGATTCTGTGAATATTTCTATGGGACCTCTGCGCACGACGACATGATTCTATTTTTTTTTCATCATTACCGAGATGATTTTTAGAACGAGATTTTCATGGAAGCTTTTTTAGTTATCTGGGACTGTTATTATTTATATGAGTGTGGCCTATGTTTTTTAAAAGAAGCGATAAAAGTTTTCGTGACGGTATGCGATCTAACCTATTAGACACATCAATAAATAAATAAATGTATTTCTGTTAAGTTTATGAGTTTGGAAAGTGGAATTTGGTATACTTTTGCTCTATTAGAGTTGCTTAATCAAATTATTTTATCAAACCGAAGAATATTTGTAAAAAAATTTACTCGTTCGTTTTTCGAACGAAACTTCGACCACATAATTATTTAAGATTTTACGAATGTTAAACGTAGACATGCTTTCTAATTTAAGTAATTAGATTATTATTAAATTATGTACAAGAAATTCAAAGAAACATTTGCAAGGAAGTGAAATCTATTTACCTAATTGAAATGTTCAAAAATGTGACTACTCAATGCATACTTTAAAGAGAAAATTACCTTTAAAATTGGATTTTTAGCATCACTTTTTATATACTCAATATTTGAATTTATAGAAATAATATAATACGAATGTACCAAAATCTATGATTTTGGTACATTCCACCATGTGGAAAATATGATTCAATTTTATCCATTAAATGGCTGCATCATTCGTTGTCTACAGATTAATTTTTGATATATTACTGAAGTTTACAAGAAAACACATGATTAAAAATTAAAATTAAACATTCATCATTCTTTTGTCTATTAGCTTGCTTCTAATTACTGAAAATTCATTGTCTGAAGTGAACTCTCGAGTAGATAACTTGCTGATTGTAAAAGCCTGCAATGAAATATTTCTTGAAAGAAGATAGGAGCAGGCGGCTTTATTTGCGGAAGTACAACGGTCTTTCTATGTGAATGAAAATTATAGTAAAGGACTTGGCAAGCATCTCTGCGATTCTCCAGTTGATTAGCGACCGGTCGAAAGTAGAACAACTTCCAGAACAACATTTTTTCCGAGCAAAATTTTAATTAAGAGATTTGACTTTTTCTGAACTTGTACTTCTGAGTGATTTTTCCGTTTATTATTTTCAAAGTAAGAAACAAATCCACCCAGAAATGACGAAGGAAGAAACTTTTAACAAATAGAAATCAAATTAAACTTAAAAAAATAAAGAGAAAAAGAAAGATGGATTCTGAAGGAAAGACAAGTCGCCGGAAGCAGAAGGCATGGGATTTCTAGATTTCCAGTAGCTAACAATGCAACTAGATACAGAGCGACATTCGAGCTTTTTGTAATCCCGTGTGTAAAAATTTTATTTGGAATTCTGTTTTAATTAAATTTACTCCTACGCTAGAGTCGTCGAAAAGTATAAATTTAATTATCTTAATTTAGAAAAAAAAATCATTTGAGTTTATCTGTAAGAGAAATTCTATTTTTTATGGAAAGCTTAAAATAAAAAAAATTCTAGAAGCTCGAAAAATTTAAACAAAAGGTCTTCTCAATTTTTTTGTAAATACATTTTGAACGTGAGATAGTTTTCAAGTGCTTGAAAAAACTGAATAAGTTTTAGAGTTTCTAGAATTTAAAAAAATTTTCGGTTCCAGGAAAAAAAAAGATTTTCTCCTGAATAAACTGAAATAAAAAATCTGTACAACTTTAAAACAAGAATTAATTCACTTCAAATTTTGGAACTTATTATAAATAAATTAAAATTATGAATGACAAAATTCCTTTCAAATAGTAATTGGGGTTTATTTTCTTTGTTTTTATTTATCAATAGAACCATTTTCTTAACCTTGAACTTGAAGTTAAATAAAATCGTAAATAATAACAAATAAAAACTCACATTATGAAATATAGAATACAAAGAAAATTTAGAATATAAATTGCAATTTATAAAGGATGGAAGTCAATAAAAAAAGTTGAAAAGACTGAAAAATATGCAAGTGGTTTAAAACAAAGGTGGAATCATTTGATGAAAAATGTTCACTGTTCAGTGCATAGTCACTTTATAAACTGAAGGACTTTTGAAAACAGCTTGGGCTTAGAAAGGGGGTGAAGGGGATCGCTGAATTTGCAAAATCTCAACTCAGCCTCTTCACATGCTACTTTTGTTAGGCACATCGATTAGATATGACTCAATAAACCTTCCAGTATCATGAGCAGAAAGGGTGCCCACGGATCATCTTAAAAACTCAAAGCTCATTTAGTTCGACTTTCATATCCCGTAACATCTGTCGATATCAATTTCATGCAAAACTAATTCATAAGCATACAACTTAGAACTAACAGGAGATTTTTAAAACAATCATAAAAATTTATCTATTTCCTTATTCGTCTGCATAAATAATATCCTTTAGTGTCTGAAAAGTTTCTCTAATTATTATTTTAGTAAAATAACCAGTAAAATAAAATAAACTCCTTTAGTGCCTGAAAAGTTTCTCTAATTATTATTTTAGAAAACTGACCTTATTATTTTTATACAACTAGAATGTTACTAGTTTTTTTGAGCGTATAAAAATAATAAGGTCAGTTTTCTAAAATAATAATTAGAGAAACTTTTCAGGCACTAAAGGAGTTTATTTTATTTTACTGGTTAAAGTAAGGGGATATTTAATGAGAATTCTGGTTAACAACCAGAAGTTCTTTTGTGTGTATGCTTGGTTTATGTATTATTATTTAAAAATGTATTTAAAAAATATATTTAAAAACTGATTTGTTATCAGTTTTAGAATCTTATTTAAAAATTTTGTTCCAAATATTAATAAAAACCCTATCTCAAAAATTAGATTACAATTAGATTACAATCTACTTCTACTCTAATTTTTCAGATATGGTTTTAGATTACAATCTAATTTTTAAGATCAGGGTTTTTATTAATATGTAAAGAAATTCTATTAAAAATGTTTATCAAATTAATATACTTTTAATATACTAAAACAGATAATTTTAGCTGTATTTTTTACATAATTATTAAAATTGTAATTGTTTGCTTTTCATTTTTAAAATTCTTCTACAGATGTCAGTTATCAGTTCACAAAATTAGATTACAATTTAATTTTTGAGATAGGGTTTTTATTAATATTTAGAGAAACATTTTTAAATAAGATTCTAAACTTATAACAAATCAGTTTTCAAATACATTTTTTAATAATAACACATTAACCAAACAATAAACTATAAAAATTTCTATATAAAAAATTATGCTCTATTAAACATTTTTTTAAGTTGATATACTGTAAATATACTAAAACAGTTAATTTCAGCTGTATCTGTTTACATAATTATTAGAATTGTAATCGTTTGCCTTTTATTTTCAGGATTTCTCCATCTGTTTAGAATTTGCTACAATTTGTTGCTCACTTTTCTGACAGGAACGGTTTTACTTCTAAAACTGCATTTAAATTTTAGCAAGTGGGTTAAAATTTGATTATGCATTCATGTGAAGGTAGAGTGCACATGCATTTTAAGGGGTCATTAACTTCTTAAGGTCCGATTTACTGTTTCTGGCACTGCACCAGATTAATTCATTCAGATTTGTTTAAACTCTTTGCGCAGTTTATATTTTTTATCTCTTTTACGCTTTCAAGTATTCTGGCAAAACTCTTGAGGTGAGATGAAAATAATTTCCCTGTTTTTATTTAACAACTAGATGAAATATTTATATTTTCTTTCTACTTGAATATTTATTAAAAATATAATTACAAATACTTCGAGTTTAGAAAGACTATTTCTAGTTTAATCTACCGTGCATAAAATTCTCATTTCCCTAGTATGTACAGTGATTTTACACCAGAGACTGAATTGAATTTCAAGAAAATTAAGCTCAAAGGCATAGTATACTAAAAATGTAATATTTCCCCCCTTTTATTTGTTATTTAAATAAACCCTTTAATAAAATACGGAGAGCCTACACATTTTTCCTCCAGGGTTGAATGGGGCTTGTAAAGGACGTCGTGTTCAGCGTCAATGAACCTAATGATAGTATCTTAAATACTAAGTATAAACTTTGAATAAATTTATTCCACTGCAGGTTAAAGCTCGAAGCTTCTATGATCCCCGCAAGTGGCGCTTTCTGTTTCAATATGGTTGCCTCTCTATAATACCTTGTTCGCAGATTGTGGTTCCGGAAAGTAAATCTCTAATTGGAGGTTCTGGATCTTATTGAAAAAACGTAAGCATCGTTTTTTATATTTTCTCTATCGATTGATCTTAAAAATATCAGCAAGAAATTGAGCTAAATGCTTAAATTCAAAGCTTGGAATTGCAAGAATGTTAAACCCGGTGTCTGAGTTCCGCTCGATCAATAAAACGATGGGGGTGGCATGTTTTGACGGAATACTATTTTCGAGAAAGAATTTTATCTACCTTCTACTTTTTACATCTTTTTCCATTTTCTTGTAAATTGAAGTGCTTTTAATTTGAAATCCTTTTAATTTGAATATCCTTCAATTTGAATTCTCTGAGATTTTAATTTCACTGTTTTCAAGTCTCATCCTTATCGGGAGGTAAGTGCATTAGATAATTATAAAAAATGGTCAACGTAGAGGAAAGGGTGTAGTGAGTATTCTGCAAAAGTTGAAAGAATTCTTGTCATTCAGTGGAAAGGATGAATGAAAGGAGAGAGACGAATTTCTTCCATTTACTAAGTGACGCATCAAAGGCGCAGTAGAAAAAACTTGATATGGCCAGACGCGCAAATAATTATCCGGAATTGTCATTTGTGAGAGAAAAGCTTTTAGAGAGTTGTGTTTCATTTTTACTAATGAAGATAAAATTCGAGGGAATTCGATTTTTGGGTGTAGGTGAAGACATTGAATTAACTGGTGATTAGAAACATCAGTTGAGTGTTTCGTGTCATTTTTTTTGGTTTGCCACTGAAATTCTCTCGTTCCTTTTTTTGAGAACCATTCTTCAATTACATAGAATCGCGGACATGACGTCGTGCAAAGTGTCACACCCTCCCTAGCGTTTTATTCACACTTTTATTCTACGATAGATAGTATAATACTACTACTTTTCTCAATTTTATTTTTAAGTATGTTTAAAAAATGTTTATTCTATGGAATTTGAAAATTATAATATTTGATACTTTTTTTCTGGAAAAGCAGCAGTTTGATAAAGTTAGTGAATTGTAGGGTCTTCGCGAATTTTTAAGGATGTTTTATTTTTGAGCATTCAATCACGACACCAAATTTCTAATGTATTTGGAATTTAAGATATTCTTTTTCTGTTTGGCTGTCAAAAAACAGCCAAATGTAAAATAAGTCTGTCTAAAAGTTCCGCTTGATTAAATTTATTTAAATATTAAAAATGGTTTAATATTAAAAATACTCTAATCAAAAAAGCTCTAAACTTCTGACTCGTATAAAACTTGACATTACAAACAAAAATAATAGTTTCTCCATTTCTTTGTAAGAATCTGTTTGAAGGAAGTATTCGAAGCAATAAGCTCATATAACTTTATAAGCTCTTGGCTAAGCAAAGGAAAAGAATAGTGTTACGTCACTTAAAATAGATTACGTTAGGTGACTATGAATGGAAGCTGGAGGTCCATGTTAGCTTCTTTCTTTGTAGGTGTTACACAAAGATCAACTTTGAAATGCACGTCACGATTTCTCAAGGGAGTATATAAAGCCCACCTTCTTTAAATTTGACGAGTCGAACTTGAAGAACTGAATGATCTTCTTTTCTATGATAAGAGAAGAAAAAAGTATGGAATTGACGTATGTAGCGGGGGCACATCTTACGTTTTTCTTACAATGTACTGATAGTTGATCTTCTTTTGATCGAGAAAAGAATCTTTCCTGTGCATTCTACCTACATCTTTTTTTATCATCTATGCAAATATTCACTTTGAGAAACGGAATCATCAAACCTAACATTTAGTTCTACAAACGTTTGAGAATTTTCTAGCGAATCTCAGCAACGTTATTTTTTACTTTTAATCAAGAATTTAAATTAATTTTTGCTTATCTTCCTAATTTAAAAATAAATTATTATTAGAAAAATGATTTATTTTTAAAAATTTACAAAAGGGATAAATGTAATCAAGCTTTATACTTTTTATGTGTTCGTTCAGAGTCTCAGTTATTGCATTTGAAGTATAAGGATGAGTGGTAAAACGGCTAAAAGAAAGTTTCACCTTTTTGAAATACTAGGTGTTGAGTTCTTTTAAAGTTTCTTACCCCTTTGTGTTTGCTGATTGGATTTCATGTCTTACATCTTTGACCCAAATAAACTTTGGCTTGGTGTCGCAGTCCTGATCCTGACGTTCAAAAAGCTTCCTCAGGACAGTGACAATGTACACATCAAGAAAAGGAACCTCTCTAAAAAAGAAACCGTTCCACTCACGCCTGCTCTTTTTCTCTTCCAACGTGATATCGAGTTGCCCTAGTAAACAACGTTACATTACTATCTTAAAGGCAGTCCTCTATAACTTCTCTTTTTTTTATCTTTCTCAGAAAAAACAGCACTTTTTAGAAAAATGTTAACAAGGAACTAAAACTTTCTTTATTATTCTTCACAGGACCTTTTTCTTTATTTCTTTATATAATTTTTTTATTTCAAGCTTTGATTATGACAGCATACAGGCCTGCCAGCGAGTCACTATTTTCACTTTTCGTCACGTTTTCCATTTTTTAAAAAACTGTAGTCACTTTTCTCACCTTTTTTTTGTTGGAAATAGAAATAATTTTTTTTTAAATTTCGTTCTCCGATGAAACTTATTGCCATGCTGAAATGGCACATTCAGCATTGTTTGTCACATTCTAAAAGTTTATAATTCGAAAGGAAATACGTAATATAGGCATCAAAGTCGGTCCCCTACCCCCTTTTTTCCTATTTTCTCCCTTTTCTCCTATTATTCTCAAAATCCCCTAAAATCCCTTTATTTGAGAATTTTATTCCTTTTCCCCTTTCTTCCCTTTTTTTATTCAAAGTTCCAAATAATTTGCCAAGAATTATGAGAAATAGAAACTTATAAAGTTCAAAAACTCTTTCAACGTTTTCTGGAATTTTCTATAATTTCCAAATTTTAAAATCTTCTAAACTTTTCCATAAGCGACTAAAATTTTATATTCTTTTTCCAAAATCATTTAAAATCCTCTAAAATCTTGAAATGACTCCCAAAATTTCCTAAAATCCAATACAATTTTCAAAATTTATTTAAAATCTGTTAAAATTCTTCAGAAAATTCTACACTGCCCCGTAGCCTTCCAGAATCCTCTAGACTCTCTCAAGATCCTCTCAAATCTTCTCAAATCTTAGATAATTTTCAAAAAAAAAATACGAATCTGTTAGAATTCCCTAGAATTTCATGCTAGTTCAAAATTTTCCAGACTCTCTCAGAGATTTTTTAATCTTCAGAACAATTTTCAAAATATTAAAATCTGTTCTAGAATCTTCTAGAGGTGTCCAGAATTTTCCAGAATTTTTTAGAATCCTTTAAAATCTACAAAAGACTCCGAAATTTTCTCAAATCTTTTAAAATCTTCAGAATTTATCTGAAATCTCTAAAAATTCTCTAAAATACTCGCCATTGTTCCAGAATCTTCTGCAATCTTTTAGATTTTTCTTGATTTTTTCATAATCTTTTACATTTTTTTGGGTTCTCCTATAACAATCTTATAAGGTCTTGAAGAATATTCTAAAATTCTTTAATATTCTACAAAAGAAGCTAGAGTGTTCCAGAATTTTCTAGAATCCTCAAGAACATTCTTTGTAACATTTTATAGACTTTTTGGAAATCTAGAAAAAAATATTTTCAAGAGACTAGAAGATTTTAGAAGTTTATGACAGAATTCGAAAGATTTTTGAGAATTCTAAAAGACTTTGATACGGAGTAGAATATTTTTGAAAATTATAATAGATTTTGGGATGTATTTGAAAATTTTAAAAGATTTTAGAAGACTGAAAAATTCTGGATATCTCTGTAAGAGTTCAAAAGATCCTGGAAGATTTTATAAGGTCCTAGAAGAGGAACATTCTTGGAAGAATCAGGAAGCCTCTGGAAGATTTAAAAAAATTTTAAAAACCTAGAAGGTTCTAAAGGATTTTGAGGAACTTCAGAAGATTTAATGAACTACAAGAATTTGGAAAATTTAAAATACGTATTCTAGAAAATACTGAAAAGTTTTCGAAAGTTAACGTTAACTTTCGAAAAAGTTCGAAAGTTATAGAAGATTCCATGAACGATTTTATAAAATCCTAGTTTCAAAGCTTTTGAAATTCTAAAAATTTGTGGAGTATTTTTTAGATTGTAGACTGGAATTAGAAGATTTTTCAGGATTTTTTTAAAGATTCTGCAGAATTTCGGCAGACTTATTTTGGAAATTTGATTTGTTGAAAATTTAAAAATCTATTTCATAATATTGATAATTCGGAAAACTAAATTTTTCCGCAGTTTTAGCAGCCGAAATTTTTTATATTTTACTGAGATAATTTTTCTGAGATATTTTAAACTGAGATATTTTTTTCTCCTTCACAAACGACTATGAAGAATGGGATTTGTAAGTCAAATTTCAGTTTTCGTATAAAAATATGACGTTTATTAACATTTAGTTTCTTCTTTGGTATTTTTAAAAGCAAAATTTTGTCCCCTTTTTTGTAAAAAGATCCCCTGTTTCAAAAAAGAAATCCCCTATTTCTTCTGAAATTGAATTACCCACTGAACCGCTGTGATCTCTGACGTAATAAAATGCATTGATGAAAGGGCTTATTATTTGATTTATTTTAAGAAAATAGAACTATAACCAAAAATTTTTTGGTCACACTTTTAGTCACTTAAAAAAAAAAGTCACTTCAACTTTTTTCAATCTCGAACGTCGCTAGCAGACCTGCAGCGTAGAATAAATTTAATTTTTCTCTACTATCTTAAATTTAATATAGTTTTATTGCCTTTGTAATTCAAAAAATGAGACTCGAAGGGTGGCAGTACAAAACTAGATAACCAACAAAATGTCAATTTTTCAACAGAACGAAAAAAGATTCTGTAAAATCGAAATCATCATTTAAAGGTAAAACAAAAGTTCACTCCCGAGCTGAAGTGTTACTAAATTGAGACCAAAAAAGTTAGAGTTATCTAGTTTCTAGGAAATAGATGTGGAAATTGACAATCTCGAATTGATACTTACCAAAAATTTGAGCATGCTCTGCTGCAGATTGCAATAAAAAATGTAATTTTTAGTTTAAAACAAGAATTGAAAAGAAAAAAATGAAAACTTGCTCCCGTGATATTGAGTTGCTGAATATGGGTAAACAATGTTTGGTGTAAAACAGTCAACCAACTCCGAGTAAATCGACCGATAATTTTGGGGTTCGAATGTAATAGGTTTTCAAAATCGGCTTTGAATAGCGATTAAAAATCGAATTTTCAATATTTTACAAAAATAAAAAGTTACTCCCGAGATTTGGGGGTGCTGAATGAGAATAAAAAATGTTTAATAAGAGAAAAGGATTCTGTTTCGGGAAAATCAAGATTTAGTGTGACGGTATCGCACTGAGACTAACAATTTTTCGCTGAAAGTGTGTTAAAAAAGAAAATTAAATTTTTTTATGAATAAACTTTGATAATTTCAAAATATTAGTTCCTTTAATTAATATCAAATTTCTTTAGAAAACTGGATTTTTGGAAAATTCCATTTTTCAATTTTTGCAACTAAATAAAAAAATTTTTAAACTAATTTTTTGCTGGAAAACCTTTTTTAAGGTGCATTTATGCTTGTTAAATTATCTCAAAATTTTTAAATTAAAATTGTAAAATTGTAAAAGTTATTTTTTTTAAACTGGAGGTTACCTTATGGAAAAGTGGGCACTAAAGGGTTTAAAATGATATTTCGAAGGAATCCTTTTAACATAACGTGTATTTGATTTTTTAAGAATTTTTATGCAGAAAACGCATTTTCGACAAAAATGTTGGTTAGATCTAGTTTTGTACTGCCACCCTTCACTTAATAATAATTAGTAAGAAAATTATATTAAGTTTGAGCTTTGGATTTTGATTCAGAGTAAAACTATATCTGGAAAACATTTTTATTTACAACAAGATTCGGTAACAGTAAAGAGAGTCGTTTAAAAGTCTAGGATAAGGTTTCAAAGTTTTTTATTCGAGGAATCTGGAGGGATTTGAAACTGGAAGAACAGACTTGTGTCCTAGTGATCGAGAGTTGTGAGAAGGGTGGACGTGGGAGATAAATCAGGCAACTATCTTCTGGCGTATTCTTCATCGAACTCAACTCACAGTATAGATCTCACCCCTTTTCCTCTTACACTTCTTCTTCTTCTTTCTTCGTTCGTCAAGAGGATGATTAATCATCTGCGCTAGGGAACAATGTCGCTCATCATGGTAAACGAATTCGGTCGCAAAAGTTGAGGAAAAGTGTAGTTTCTCTATGATAATCATACTTAAGGGAAACTGCGATAAGATCTCACTTATCTTCTTTCTTCTCATCAATTTTTTATCTTGCTCACTTCCTAGTTAGCAAAAAACATTTATGTATTCTTCAATTTTTATTCGATAAATTAAAAAATAGTATTTTTCAATACAAGCGCGCGAAGGCGGCAATTCCCGCACGAGTGGCAAGGCGAAAGATGGTACGCGAAGGAGGCTTTTCCGTGGAGGCGTTGCAAAAAATTATTTATGAATCCCCAAGTGAAAATAAACAGTTGAGTACTTTCAAATATATAAAGATTGGAATTTTCAATAAAAATGTTTCGTAAAACACTTCCGAGAGAAATTTCAATAGGAAATTTCAATAAAAATGCAGTGCAGAAAGAAACAAGATTCTAGGAAACATTTAAATATCTATTTTTCATTGTGAAGCTTTATTCATCTGCATTTTTATAAAAATTTCCTTACACGCTTTTTTAGAGAGAAAAAATATCTAGAATACTTTAAAAGGTTCGAAGTAAATTGAAAAAATAATTTATTCTTGAAAAGGATTTTGAAAGACTGTAAAAGGTGGCGACAGATTGCATGGAAAATGTTAGAAAAGAGCGCAATATTGTCATAGGCATCGCGTTGATTTCAGGGAAATACTAGCATTTTCTTAATTATAAAATTCTGCAATATAAATTCACTGCCAAACAGTGAATAATTAGCCAATATGTATTAAAAAATCCGCACTTCGTAGAGAAAATCTGTAATACATTTTAGATTTATAAGCGATTTTATCAAGCTTTAAATATTTCAATCAATTTTTACGAACTTGCAGCATTAGCTTTTGAAAAATTTAATTTTACACACTTTAAAGGTGCATTTCCTGCCTTAAAATTTGCATATTAAATTTTTCTCTGTGGAAAAACTGAATTGGTTTATCCTTTTAATCAAACCTCCCTAAACTACCGAATCCAATTTTTTCCTCTCCTAACCTAATAATCTCTTCCGTACAATTTATTTTATGCCTCTTTTGAAGTTTTGCACGAATGCACTCTCCTCTATGAAAAAAACTTCATCCAGTGAGTAAATCTCCATCGTAAACGCTAATACGTATCGATCGCTCTCTCGAATCAGTGGGTAAGTGTGAAGGGGTGCCAATCATTTTCCGAGTCTGGGCGAGTTTTCATCTCATCCTGAAGTGAAGCCGAATTCTCTGACCTACATGAAACCTTTTCGTCACATCCTGGAAATTTCCCGATCCTCATCAACCTAAGACTTTCTCCTTCCATATCCTAAAACCACCCACTCTAATCTCCCTGTGAATCGTCAATCTTGTTGCACACTCTTCTTTCCCATAACAAGCAAATCCTCCAAGTTGTTTGTGGTTCAATACAAAAGGTTCTTCTCTTAGCTGGATTATCTCCCAATTCCTCTGACAGCTCAGTAATCCTACAATCGAGGCTCTCTTCTCTTTTCATTTAATTTAAATAATTTATTTTCGAATAAAATTGAATCATTTAGAAGTCGTGCCATCACATTTGGTCCGAGGGATTGAAGAAAAACATAATACCCAAGACATCTTAGAATCTTACAGAATGTTATATAAAGATCGAGAATTTCCGTAACCATTCCAAAATATTGCAGAACATTCCATAATTTTTTACAATATTTCAGAATCTTTGATATCATTCCAAAATGGTCCTTAGAATGTCAGAATCTTCTAAATCATTCAAAAATGTTTCAGAGTTTTTCAGAATTTTTTACAGTTTACAGAACCTGTTTCAGAATTTTTTACAATTTTACAGAACTTCCTCCATTATTTCAGGATTTTACAAAAATTTCACAAATATTCCAGATCATTGTAGAACCTTATGGAATCTTCGAGAACTTTCGAGAATCTTCCGAAACATACAGAATCCTCTGAAATGTTTCAAAATCTTTTCCATCATTCTAAAATGTTGTCAGGGTATTGCTGAATCTTGCAGATTTTTCCAGAATCTTACACACAATTCCAGAATTTTTCGTGATGTTTTGGAAACTTTCCCTCCATTCCAAAATGTTCCAGAGTATTTCAGAATCTTCTAGATCATTCCATAATCTTGTGAAATTTTTCAATATCTTACGCAACATTCTAAAATCGGCAAAAACATTTCAGAATCTTCCCCAATATTCCAAAAGCACACCAGAACATTCTAGATGTTCAGAACATTCTAGAAGAACATTCCAGAACCTTTCAGATCATTCAAGAATCTTTAAGAACTTTCGAAAATCATTCCAAAATAATGCAGAAAATTCTAGAATCTTCTAGATCATTCCAGAATCTTTCAAAACTTTCCAAAGTCTTGCGGAACATTTTAGCATATTTTGCATCAGTTTAAAATGTTGCAAAGGCATTGCTGAATCTTGCAGAAATTTCCAGAATTTTCCACACCATTCCAGAATTTTTTATGATATTTCCGAATTTTTTACATAATTCCAAAATGTTGCAGACAATTTCAGAATCTCATAGATCATTCCATAATCTTGTGGAACGTTCCAGAATCTTCCGCAACATTCTATAATCTTCCAAAATGTTTCAGACTCTTCCCCATCATTCCAAAATGTACAAGAATCTACTAGATTCTTTCAAATCCTTCGAGAATCTTGTGAAACATTCGAAAATCTACTACATCATTCAAAAATATTACGGAATATTCTATAATCTTACAGTTGCATGTTTCCAGAATCTTCCACACCATTCCAGAATTTTTTGTGATGTTTCCGAGGATGTTTCGAAAACTTTCCCAAGATTCCAAAATATTCCAGTGTATTTCAGAGTCTTTTAGATCATTCCATAATCTTGTGGAACTTTTCAGAATCTTGCGCAACATTCTAGAATCTTCCAAAATGTTTCAGACTCTTCCCCATCATTCCAAAATGTACAAGAATCTTCTAGATTCTTCCAAATCCTTCAAGAATCTTGCGAAACGTTCCAAAATCTATTACATCATTCAAAAATATTACGAAACATTCTATAATTTTACAGTTGCATGTTTCCAGATTCTTCCACACCATTCCAGAATTTTTTGTGATGTTTCGGAAACTTTGCTGACATTCCAAAATGTTCCAGAGTATTTCAGAGTCTTCTAGATCATTCCATAATCTTATGGAACTTTTCAGAATTTTGCGCAACATTCTAGAATCTTCCAAAACATTCCAGATTCTTCCTCATCATTCCAAAGCACACTAGAACATTTGAGAGTACACGAGAACGTTCTAAAATCTTCCAGATCAGTCAAAATCTTAAAAAACTAATCTTCTACATCATTCAAAAATATAACCGAACATTTTGGAGTCTTCCAGATCATTACAGAATCTTCCAAAACGTTGCAGAAACTTCCTCATCATTTCAAAGCACACTAGAACATACTTTAATCTTTCAAATCATTTAAAAATCTTACAGATGATTCCAGAATCTTCCAAAACTTCTACACCTTCTACATCATTTAAAAATAGCACACGAGAACATTCTAAAGTCTTCCAGATCAGTCACAATCTTGAAAAATCAATCTTCTACATCATTCAAAAATATAACAGAACATTTTGAAATCTTCCAGATCATTCCAGAATCTTCCAAAATGTTTCAGAAACTTCATCATTTCAAAGCACACCAGAGCATTCTACAATCTTCCAAATCATTCAAGAATCTTACAGATGATTCCAGAATCTTTCAAAACGTTTCAAAATCTTCTACACCATTTCAAAGCACACTAGAAAATTCTGCCCCATAAATTTAAAGCACAGAAGAACATTCTAAAATCTTCCAGATTATTCAAAAATTAAAAAACTTTATTATTCCAAAGCACAACAGAACATTCTGGAGTCTTCCAGATCATTTAAGAATCTTGCAGAACTTTCCAAAGTATTTTATATCATTTCAAAATATATCAGAACACTCTAGAATCTTCTAGATCATTGCAGAATCTATCAAAACATTGCAAAATCTTGCGGAAAATTTCAGAATATTCTCGATCATTCAAAAATGTTTCTTTCTAGAGCTTTCTAGAGCCTTCAAAATCATTCTAAAAAGGTGTATATAAATTAAAGGGAAAGTGGGAATAAAGAATGGACCAGGATGTTGAAGGAGGGAGAGGGTTTTTTTCAGTCGAAACAATACCTTTCTTTCAGCCTGAGTTCGATGATGCCTCGAGAGAGGAGAAACGAAAGAAAGGAGTGGAAAATGAAGGAGAAAGCGTGATAGGAGGGGTTGGGGGATGCTTTATAGGTAGAAAGAGAACATGGGGTAGAAAGAGAGTGGGAAGTAGAAATAGGCAAGGCGGGAAACTAGGACGAAAGCCACGAGCCCAGGACAGGGTTTTACTAGCTGGGGCCACTGACACGAGACCGTCCACTTTTGAAGAAAGGGTGGAGAAGGAGGGAAGGGGAGAGAGGCTGGGGCAGTGGATCTTCAACCACACTCGAGCAACCTACTTTGCCACCTCGGTCGAAGTAGATATTTGGCGTCGAATCTTGCTAAAAGACTCGTTTTACCCACAACGATAAGTCTTGAGCCTTTCGGTGAAATTTTCCTCACTCGACTCCCTTCCAGTAAGCCAGCAACCCCCTCAGGCTACCACCCTCTAGCATCCTTTCCCTACAGTTGGTCCTTTTCCTTCCCAGCTTCTTCCTTCCATCTCTTCTCTGTCTGCTTTTCCCCCCTCTACACCTAATATTTTCCCCCTCCTGGTATTTCAGACTCCAATCTACCGGTGTTCTGTAAAACGGAAGACGCTATTTCACCGACGTTCCGGGAAACGGAAGTGGGTTGAAATTACGATGGAGTCATATTGTCCTATGTGATAGGGGAGCTCTTTCATAACCTTAGTCTACTGAAGGATGTCTGGTGGTTGATATTTCCATAGCATCCCTGGTTGACCTTGCGAGGGGTTGTTCCACTAACCCGATTCAGATCAGAGTTTTTCTTTCAGGGGAATCTCGATTTTTTCTTTTATTGAGGTTTAGAGTTTTAAATGTAAAATTTTTCTAATTCCATTATTAATCGCTTGACTGCTGATAGCAAAGACCTTTGCCATTTAGGACTTTTCCCAGACTGCCGGAAAAAGACAAATCTTTGCCATGGAATATTTTAGTGTATTTAAGTCTACAGGTGTTTTAATTAACAACTAAGAGTATTTGTATATATTTTAGGACATGCTGATCACGATTCCATAGTCGGT
The DNA here is from genome assembly GCA_037177015.1 of Euceroptres primus. NCBI lineage: Eukaryota > Metazoa > Arthropoda > Insecta > Hymenoptera > Figitidae > Euceroptres > Euceroptres primus. The sequence continues at coordinate 17,536 of JBAGKK010136466.1, forward strand.
TTAACAATTTTTTGTGTCTGAAAATTAATATGGCTGCTCAAAACCCACGTTTTTCCCGATTTTTTGAAAAACTTTGCCATGAAGTATTTTACTGTATTAAACCCTTTTCCCGAATTGCAAGAATTTTACACCCCACATGATGGATGAAAAAGTATGTTGAGGTACACAGATATTTAAAAAAAATTAGTTTGTAGTTACAACCCTTGAAAATCACCCTTGAATTCATAGAAACTACCCCTAGTGGAGAAAAATCGTTTACTGATTGTTTTATATACTAGCACTCAGTTTTCATTCAAGAAAATATTCATTGGAATGCAAAGAAGAGTTTTCGAAGATTGTCAATACATTCCACCCCTTTTAATCCACCTTGACGAGAAAAAACCACCCTTTTTGCTTCAATCAGGGTGGCCACTTGACCGGGAAACCGGGAAATGACCGGGAATTTTTTGTGACCTGGAAAAACCGAGAAATGACCAGGAATTTTTTTGTTGACCGGGAATGTTTTAGATTTTTTTTTAGAAAATGTACGAAAAAGTACGGAAGTCATTGATCAAGAGATTAAAAAACTGAGTAACTAAATAAAACTTATTATTGTAAAAATGTTAGTACGATAGAGGTAAATTATATTTCGTTTAACAATAACACTTTGTGATCACATTTCATTTACAAAATGTAAATGCTTTATATATTTCAATATCACACTTCAATCTTTAGGGATTAGTTGAACTTAAAATATTTATCTCACATAGTTTTAAAATCTATGCTCTCATTTAACTCATAGTGACATTTCATTATATAAAATAGCCTAATATTACTTTTAGAAACATAAAAATGTTCCCCTTAAAAGCATTAATCACTAGGGCTTAGTTGGAAAACCTCCATTTGTACTTCTTCAATAATATAAACTATTTTAATGTTGAATTAAAAAGAAATTCATGTTTGTATGTTCAAAATATTAAATAAAAAACATTTTAAAACTTCTAAAACCCACTGCATCAACTGTTATTTTTGGAAACTATTATTTTGTGACCTGGAAAAAATTTCCGATGACCGGGAAATGACCGGGAATTTTTTTCGTTGGTGAACAAAATATGCATGTAGTTACAACCCTTGAAAATCATCCTTGAATTCAGAAAAAGTACCTCTAGTGGAGGAAATTCGTTTACTTATTGTTTTCTATACTAACACTCAGTTTTCATTAAGAAAATATTCATTGGAACGCAAAGAGGAGTTTTCTAAGACTTTCAATACTTCCTACCCCTTGTAATCCTCCCTGATGAGAAAAAACTACCCTTTTTACTTCAATGCACACTTTCCAAATAACAATAATATCAAAAACCACGTGATGAATGAAAAAATTTGTTAAGACAGTCGTTAAATCCGAATTTGCAGTAAAAGTACCAAATTCAAAGCATTTGAAGTTTTAACGTTAACAATTTTCAAAGTTTGGAAATATCTCGAAAACGGTAAGAGATACGCAAAAAGTGACGAAATTTTGGAGGTTTCCTAAAGAGGATCATAGACATCTATGAGTCACTTAACGCACTGCAATAATGGTTTCGTGGAGAATTTATTATTTGGCGCTTTGCTAAACATACGTTCAAAGTAGCATTTCTTACGCACGTATAAAAAAAACATTTTCCTTTTGTTATAAATAATTTAGTTAACAAATGTGGTTTCTTGTGAATCGGCTACTTTTTTTTGCTTTAGTTTTTTCCAAAATATAAACTAAAATTACCTTGCTTTTGACTTAGTATTAGCGCAAATTTCCATTGGACAACCATTGAATATTATTCAGACAGTTTTAGCTAAGGAATGCATAACTTCGTGAATAATACAATAATGGTTGTCCAATGGAGGTTTGTGGCAGTACTGAGCCAAAAGCAAAGTAATTTCAATTGATTTTGTGGAAAAAGTAAATCTTTGCAGTGAAAACTGACAAAGTTATGCATTTGTTAATTAAGGTTGTTTAAACAATTAACAATTGTTGTTTAATATTAAGTTATCACTCAACAAAACTATTGACAAGATATCTGCAGTCACACCTGCAGAAGAAACGCATTATATTTATTAGATAATGGTCTAAATGTGCATTTGTTCATAAAAATTGTTTAAATAATGACTATGTATTGTTTATTTCCATTCAGTTTCTAATTAGACTTTATTACACTTACATTTCACCCAAGAAATGTCAGTTTGAAGTAACAGAAAGTAGACAATACCCAAAAACCACATTTGTTTACTAAATTGTTTATTACAAAAGGAAAATCTTGATTGATATACATTTTCTTGATCAGTTCTCGACCCACATTCAGAAAATCTCCATCAGGAGTTTAAACTGCATTTTTGAATTTTCGGCAGTCTGGGCATGTTTCTTGAAATATGGGTACGAAAAGACAGATCTCAGGAAAACATATTTTTTTCAAAAAGGGATTGTGTCATAATACGAATTACCACTTACTTGCTGTTATTAAATTAAAAAATTGAGAAATGTGTTTTCGAGATGGAGACATAACTTTTTACTTCTGATAATTTCGTCATTTTTATCATCGTAGGATTTTTTTACATATATTTATTTTATTCCTTGTATTCACGGAACACTTGGCTTTTAAACTTTCCACAGTTTTGATTAGAATTCCGCAGTCTTTTAATTATAAAAAATAACGTAATCAATATGTTTTTATTGGTAGTATCATTTTCCCCGATCTGGATAATTCATAAAAGGTTAGACTTTTGTGCTGAAGAAGTAATTTTTTCGTTTTAGGTTACCAACATTTTAGATTTATCAAATGCTGCCAACCAAAGACCGAATCCATTTCAAATCAGGCAGGTTCTACACTTGAAGTCGCAGAATCTCTCGGGGACAAAGGAAGGAAATTAGGCGATACGTATTTTTGCGATTTGTGAAAAAAATCATTTCTACGAAGTTATCGGTATTTGAATTTTTGCTTTGTTTTTCAAAAAAACCCAAATTTTTTCTTTAAACTTCTATAACCTTTGACCTAATTGAGATTTTTAAGATTTCGTCCCAGATTCTGGTAGCGTTTATCGTTTTCTTTTGAAATTCGCCAAAAAATTTAGAAAATATTTAAAATTAACAAAATGGCAGCCATTTTTCTGAAAATATTTATAGTCGATTTTCTCAAAAAAACCTCACTTATATTTTTTGCCAATTTTTTCTTGAATATGTATTATCATAGGGAAGACATATTATGAGTTTTATGCATACTAAATAACTTTTGTGGCTAGGAGAATTTTTTTTTCATAAAATAGAATTTTTGCATTTTTCTCGAAAACAACTGCAGATATGAAAAAATGTTAAGAAAATAGTTTGCACAATTAAAAGAGTTCTACAAAAAGTTCTTTTACTCATTTATGATATTTTGCACCATTTCCCAGAAAAATAAAAAAATTCAATTTTCATGCACAAAAAAATTTTCTTGACTCCTGGTTTATGGAAATACCCATAAATAAATAAATAAAAAAAATAAATACCCATACCCATATTTTGTTAAATAATTCAAAAAAATGTACGTTTATATAAAGAAGACTTCCTGTAGGTTTTACGTAAGCTCAAAAATTGTTATGGCCAGAAAATTATTTTTCATAAAATCGAATTTTCAAACTTTATGCTGAAACAATTTAAGTTATAAAAATAATGTCAAGACTAAAAATTGTTTTCCCAAAAAGTTTTTATATTTAATATATTTAAATATATTTCACATTCACCCTGATATTTTTCAATAATGTAAAAAAACTTCGTTTGAATCTCAGTTTAAAAAAAAATAAATAATACCTGAGCCCACGTTTCCAGATTTTTATTATCTATTTCTTCAGATTCTTCATTAGAGTCCTCGAGATCCAAAAAGGAATCATTGGATTCTGTAGATAATTTCGGAACCCAATCGTGTTTAGCAGTTTTGGTCATGTAAGAAGTTTTCATATCACATTCATCAGTCTTCATCTTCCATATGTGACATTTTTGTATTCCGTGATAGACGGAATACATCTTCCATTCGTCGAAAACTTTTTAGGTAAACAATATCTTGTCTTGATATTATTTTTATAACTTAAATTGTTTCAGCAAAAAATTTGAAATTTCGATTTTATGAAAAATAATTTTCTGGACATAAAATTGTTTAGCCCACGTAAAACTCACAGGAAGTCTTCTTTATAAAAACATACATTTTTAAAAAATATTTAACACAATAACAAAGAGGGTATTTCCATAAACCAGGAGCCTAGAAAATTTTTTGTGCATGAAAATTGAATTTTTTTATGTTTCTCGAAAATGGTGCAAGATATCATAAATGAGTAAAAGAACTTTCTATAGAACTTTTTTAATTGTGCAAACTACTTTCTGAACATTTTTTCGTGTCTGTATTTGTTTTCGAGAAAAATGCAAAAATTAGATTTTATTTAAAAAATTCGCCTGGTCACAAAAGTTATTTAGCCCGCATAAAACTCACAAGATGTCTTCCCTATGATAGTACAAATTCAAGGAAGAATTGTCAAAAAATATAAGTGTGGGTTTTTTGAGAAAATCGACTATAAATATTTTCAGAAAAACTACCACCATTTTTTTAATTTTGATCATTTTTTTAATTTTCCTGCGGATTTCGAAAGAAGACGATGAACGCTACAAAAATCTGTGAAAAAATCTTAAATATCTTAATTAAGTCAAAAGTTATAGAATTTTAAAGAAAAAATTAGAGTTTTTTTTGAAAAATAAAGGAAAAAATTCAACTACCGATAACTTCGTAGAATTTTTTTTTACAAATCGCAAAAATACGTATGGCCTAATTTTCTCTAAAAAGCAACATATTTTGTCCCTGAGAGATTCTGCGACTTCAAGTGTAGAACCTGCCTGATTTGAAATGGATTCGGTCCAAAAAATAATAGTAAATAAGTTTAATGTTTATTTGAACCAGAATCTTTTAAGATATGCTAAACTTAATTAGTATTTAACATTTAGTTTTTAATTAGACACTTTTGACACGAAATTCAATAATTTATTGATATTTATAAGGTGTATTAAACAAATTACAGTCAAAAGTTTTACAAATGACCGGCGGATTTTGCCAACATAAAAGAACTAGCTACGGTAAGTGTCCCAGTAACTGCGGGTGTACGTATTAATGCGAATTCTTTTCTTATTAGAATACACTAAGTATAAGTAAATTGTTTGTCCGCAAAAAATTCGTGCAAATAAATAAGAATTGTCTCGACCCTATAGCAAAAGTTCAATACTTAGTTTATTCTAATTAGGAAAAGAAATCGCAGCAATATCTAAATCTGAATCTGTCAAAATTTTCACTGATTTCATTCAGTGACCCATTTTTAACTACTTCATCAGTGAATCTTGTCTGAATTTCAGTCAATTTCACTTAAATTCAATCAAAATTCACTGATGAATTAGCTAGAAATGGATCACTGAATGAAATCAGTCAAAATTTTGACTGATTCAGATTTAGAGAGTACCCTATTTTAAAAAATTTTTCAGCATTTGAAATTGGCAGTAGTGGTTGTCATCATCTAATAGTAAATAGGATAGTGATAATATCTGGTGTATTTTTTACAATGTATTTAAAAAATATTACTTTTATCAAAACAAAAACATTTACAAGTAACAGTGCTTAAATTTCGAGGAGATCAAGTGAAATATCGATCAATTAAAACTGTGAGGGCTGTAAAACACGATTATCCAGATCGTGGTCCTAGATCCTCATTTGAATAAAAGTGCAATGGTTTAGAAAAAGATTAATTACGGATAAATATGATGTGATCTTTGTTCCGTTATTAGTATTATTTAAAGGAATGTTTCATCCTCAATTTAGTACGCAATCCTTTTTTTTCTGTAAAATGTTTAATTATTATAAAGTCAATACTTTCTTTGTCCAGATCGGGGGTCACTCTCCTCTATTTTCAAGAATTGTAATATTTTTATTGATGGTGTTGTTTAAAAGGGAAAAGATTTTATTTTTCGTGACAAAATTTTGAAAAATACAAAAATTATTTATTTTAAAAAATGCTGTTTTTTGAGAAAAATATTGAGTTTGTATCATTACGCCACAAAGTTTCTTATGAAAATGTTATTTTTTTTACAAAAAACTTTAAATGTTATTTTGTGAATGAGTGATGAGAAAATAATTGTTATTTTGGGCAAACTCAAATAATAACTTAGTTATGTTTTACATCTTGAAAATTAAACACATTAAATTTAAGTGGCAGTTGTTATTTTCTACAAATTCAGAATTGAGTTTTTTTTTAACAAATAAGAAAATGCATTTTTTTGAATTGTTATTTTCTTACAATTTTTATTTATCTTTAAAAATTTGCTAAAAAGCGGTAAGAAAAAAATGTCGGTCGAAAATAAAATTTTTTATTTAAATATAAAAATAAATATAAAACATAATCTTTTCGCTTATAAACAATACCGTCAATGATAATATTACAATTTTTAAAAGTAGAATTAACATGTTTTCTTGAGAGCTGCTTTTTGTGCCCATGATACCTTTAATCTGAATTTGGTGAATTTCAGTATTTAAATTTGAAAATTGATATAAGGACCAGTTAGATTTTAATTTTGATAGTTTGATTAACTACGAATTCTGCAAAGCAAAAATAAATAAACATTATAAGATTTTTGTCAATTGACAATTAGAATAAATGCCAGGTAGATATTTTTAAAATTTGAATATCTACGAGTTTGAAATATGATAAATTCTAATTCGAGCAGTGAAAAATTTCGACAACCAAATTTTGCATGTGTGGAAGAACGCCTCCCATTTTTTTTAAAACACTGGGGAAATCATAAATTTTAAATTGTATAAATTTCAAATTACAGTTATCTAACGTTTACTTAAAACTCGTTCGAATATTTTTATCTGAAAAAGTGATATGCGTTTATAATTGAAGAATAGTTTGAATTAAAGTATTTTCAAAGGGTGAAAATAGTACATTTCGATACGTGTGTGAGAAGTGATTATTTAGCGCACGAGACGTTTTTCGCACGAGCGAAGCGAG
>JBAGKK010136569.1:0-47187 GCA_037177015.1 Euceroptres primus
TGTAAAAATTCTCCAAAATATTCTAGACTGTTTTAAAATCTACAATCATTTAGATTTTTCTGGATTCTTCCATAATCCTTTAGAATTTTGAATCTTCTAAATTCTAAATAAATAATTTTATTTATCTATAATAATCTTATACAATTTTAAAAAATTCTCAATACAATCTTAAAGAATTCTGAAAAATTCTTAAATATTCTACAAAATATACTAGTATGTTCCAAAATCTTCTAAAATCTTTCGAACTCATCGCTGATCCTCTAAAATCTTCTAGAATCTTCAAGAATATTCTGAAATGTACCTGAAATTTGAAGCGTTGAAATGAAGGAACATTTTTCTTTATTCAAATTTATCTTGAAATATCGTTCAATCTAGAAAATAAAGAGAAATACCATGAGCTCCTTTAACATTAAATTAGTTAAACGAAATCAAATAAAGATCTCGTTCATTTGAACTTTGAAAACTTCAAGCACATTATTCTGAAGTGTTTTAAAATTTCCAGAATTCTGCAGAATCCTTTAGAACCTTCTAAAGAGACTAATAATCTTAAAGAATCTTCTAGACTGTTTTCAGAATTAAGTTTTAATTAATTCCTTTAATAAATTAATTCCTAAAATTCTGTAGACTTTTCGAGTGTTAAAGAAAAAGGCTGGAAGAGACCAGAAGATTTTAGAATTTTATGGAAGATTGTGGAAGAATCAGGAAGTCTCTGGGAGATTCTAAAACATTCAAAAAAATCTCTACAAAGATTGTAGAGAATTTTTTTGGGATTTCAAAAGATTTAATGAATCTACAAGTTTATGGAAAATTAAAAATATTCTAGAAAATTTTTAAAGGTTTGTTGAAAACTCCAAAAGTCATGAAGGATTTTTGAAAATTCTAGAGCATTCCAAAGATTCTAAAAGTGTAGAAATTTGAGGAGTATTTTATTAGATTCTAGACAGGAATCTAAGGTTTTTGAGGAATTTTAAAAATTCTGGCGAATTGGTGTTTCCTTGGTATTTAAAAAAAAAACTTCCCTCCTTTTTTTAAAATCTCCTTTTTCAAAAAACAAATCCCCTATTTTCCTTATAATTGAATTACTAAACCATTGTGATCCCTGTATTATATAAATATAATTATGACAGCAGATATCGGTCAGGGAAAATGAAAAATTGGTCAGGGAAAGTCAGGGAATTTTGAAATTGGAATTTTGTAACAACCCGGAATGAAATCAGGAGAAGTCGTTTATCAACTGTTTTAGCAAGCTTTTGTAGAAAACTGCATATTCACTTAGTAGGGTTTACTAATAAATTCATTTAGTTAGTTTACTAACTGAATTTGTAGTGTTTTACTGAAAAATAGTAAAATTTTTATTAAAAATTATTAGAAACGCTTACTAAGTAACTTACTTAGTATTTTTCACCTGGAAAACCTGGAAAAGTCCTGGAAGTTTTTAAAGGAGAAACGCTAGACACTCTGCTTTAATAAATAGCTTTTTTTATTTCAATGAATTTTAAAAGAGAAACTGAAGAAACAGAAAATAAATATTTTGAGTGATAATTGTTTATTCAAAATTAGTTATTTAAATATTTGTATTTTTTCCTACGTCTTAGATAAAAATTGTAGTTTTCAATCAATTTCAATTCTCAACGGCTCATTTTGTTCTTTAAAAGATCATTTTTAATTCTCTTAGGCACGTTTTTATTAAATTTTGTAATTTGATCTGTTGCATAATTTGCAAGATCATTAACTGTTTAATTTCTAAATGAAATAATTTTAATAAAAATGTACCAAATAGAACTGTAAAGGATCTTTTAAGTAACAAAATGTTTTTGAGCTTTTGAGCTTTTGAGCTTTTGAGAATTGAAATGGAATGAGAATTACTACTTTTCTCCTCTAAGGCGGAAGGAAAACACAAATATCCTAATAACTATTTTTAAGTAAACAATTATGACCTAAACTATTTTTTTCTAAATTACCCTGAGGTTTCATTGTCAAAATTCGTTAAAAATAACTTTGGGCTCATTTTCGTTGATATTATAAATCAATATAAAGATGTGATTAATTACCTTTAAATATTTTTAATATCAAATACTAATATTGAATGTTAATATTAAATATAATATCCCTTAAATATTAATTATGCTTAAATATCCTTAAATACTCTTTGCTCAAAATGGAAGCTTTTAAAGAGTTCAACTAATGTATTTTTAAGTCAGGAAGATCTCTAAGTTATTCTATAAATCTGAATTAGTCATTTTTTACTAATAAAATAGCGCCGATTCGTTAACCAAATGATTTAGTAACCATTTTTACTAATTTCTAGTCAATAGTGACTAATTCACAGACAGATCACAACCCATTCAATTAGTAGAAAAATTCACTGCTTGAGTCAAATTCAGTACTGTGACTAAAGCGAAATTGTAGTATTTCACTGTGAATTAGTTATTATTGACTAAAACTTAGGACAAATGTTTACTATATCATTTGGTGAAAGAATCGGCGCTATTTCATTAGTCAATAATGACTAATTCAGATTGAGCGAGTAGTTTCTTTTCCAATTCGACTACTTTTAATTTTTCCATCTTCTGAATTATTTTCGAAACAGAAATTTTCTTAAGTTATATTATTTATATATTTTTTAAAAATTACAACTTTAAATTAATTTTATATTAAAATTACGAAACAAAATTACGCGCTTTTCATTTCGAATCATTTAATTTTCCAATTAGTCTTATAGTTTTTGCCGTTTGAAAAAAAAACACATCTATGAGCTATGACTTGAACTTGGTCTAAGTTTCAAATTTAAAAAATCCAATCAGTATTACGGTAAAGCGACAAAAATGAAATATCGAATTTGCGAGTTTTTTTGGCCATCAATTTTTTAGAGAGGGAATCAATTTTTTAGAGAAGAAATCAATTTTTTAGTGAAGGATTATATAATCAGAAAATTTTTAAAAATATATGAAAACGAATATTTTTTCCTGGCCTTAAAGCCAATATAATCCTAAGAACTTTTAAGTTACATTCAACCCAATTTGGACGAAATTATAAAACGAAAACTCAAAAAAAGAGAAAATATAGACTTTAAGGTTTTCATTTTCATTTTTTTTTATTATCTGAATAATTATAGAGGATTAATATAACAGTTGACATTTCTTTCAACATTAGGGTGGGCCGAAAAACCCAAGTTTTTGAAACTGGAAACGTAATAGTACGGAAAAATTGCCTTTGGGGTTTTGGAATCGAAATTGGAAATTAGTTAATATTTGACTCTTGCGCATTACAAATTGAAAAATAAATATTTGCTCAAGTTATAAATTTTTGAAAATGTGCAAAAAATTCGATTTAAAAATTTGTTTATTTTCACATTTAAAAAAAAATTGAGCAATGAGCATGTGGTTGAAATTTCTTCAGCTTCAATCGAAGAAACATGTTATTATTTTGGTAACATCAGAGTTTTTTTGGTTTTACGCAAGATGTGAAAATAGCTCAAAAAAGCGAAATTCACAATTTTTGACTGCTTCAAAAACCAGGAAAAAATTTTTTGACTGAAATTTTTTTTTTTATAACAAAATAATACCATGTTTCCTCGATTTAAGCTGCAGAAATTTTAATCACAACATACTGAATTTTTTTCAAAAAAATGTGTAAATAGAACATTGCAAAAAACGAATTATTTGCATATTTAAAAAATTTCTAACTTGTATGAAATTTGAAATAGATCCATCAATATCCCGAGGTTCCCCGAGGGTAAAATAAGTTTGAAAAATTCGTTATTCTCAGACTTTTTGAAAAATCACTATTAATATTAATTTTTTCCATAATCTACAGAATGTGCCCAATTTCAAAAAATCTTGTTAGATTTTATTATTTTGTGTTTTTCTACGAGAAAATCTCATTTTTATAAATCTAAAAAAACTAAAATAAATTTTAAATGCTTTGCAAATTATCTGAATTTGAGTTTTTTTAGGTTTATAAAAATGAAAATATCTCCTAGAAAAGCTCAAAATACTAAAATCTCACAAGATTTTTGAACATTGGGCATTTTATGTAGTTTATGGAAAAAATTAATATTAGCGAAAAATTAATATTTCTCCAAAACACTGAGAGTAACGAATTTTTTCAATTTATTTTAGCCGCAGGGGAAAACTCAAGGTATTAATTGATCTATTTATTCTATTTCAAAATTTACACTGGTTATAAGACGAACCTTTTCAGTGCTAGGCTGTTTTTGATTTCTAAAGTTTTTTTCCTACCCACTCTACCCAAAATGTCACAATTCCATTAAATTCAAAATTCAATTTTCGTTTTAATAGCCTTTTTTTACTGGCTCTTTATATTTATTTTATTTGAATTTAAATTTAAAGATTTTGCATGGAAGTATGAGACTGAAAATTTCCATTTGAAAAATAGAAGGGCAATAAAGATATAGCCAGTTTTTGGGTCTATAAAAATCATTTTCTTTGCAAGTTTTCTGAATTTCAAATTGTGAAACTCTCTTTTCATTTTTTGAATTTTCTAGTTTATTTTTGTTTCAGTTTCCCAGTTTCAAAATCTTCATATTTGTTAATTATTTATAAAATATTTAGTGGTTGCAACATCAAAATGTTTCGATTCTCCAATATCCTATTGAACAATTTTCTGAACTAGTTTCTATGTTTTTTATTATTCTAATGTTCCAATTTTCAAATTCTCGTTTTATTTTTCCAGATTTTTTTGTTTTGTTTACATCTGTTTCACAATTTTCCAGTGTCAGTGAAAAGTTTCATAAGGTTTCTGTAAATAAAAATGTTCAATCGACAATTTTTTTCATGAAAATTTACATGGCTACTTTTACATTTTGGGAATGAAATTCTTGGATCCAGGCAAAGTAGCGAATCAACAAGAAGCATCCCGGATGTCACGTGTTGCATTCACAACGTGCATACCGATTCCCTTGGATTTTCTTCATTACCCCTTCTTTCGTTTCACCGACTGTTTTCTGTTCCAAACACCCTTCGCTTTCTCTTATTATATTTTCATAACGAGTCGCACATTCCCAACTGCTCAAACTGAATTATGATGCTGTATTCGAGAATTTATGACATGTTTTTAAAAATATCTTTTTGTTCTTATTTCTGTTTCAGTATGCTGGAATTCGTATCGGTCCGGTCGTCAAGAAGGATGTGATGAAGGCGTCCATCATGCTGGAACATGATAGCCAGTAAGTGAAAGCCGACAATTTTTCAATTATCAATATTGATTTTAAAATCTTAGTAACTTTAAGGATCCAGGGGATTTTTATTGCAAGTGATTTTCTGGGTTTCAAAAACAGATTGGATCTAAAGACCGCGAGCTCGATCGATATTTTTCTTTTGTGGGTTACGAGTCAGAGGATCCAGAGGACTAAGAAAGTTTCGAAGGAAGTCCCTCTTTTCGGGGATGATTTTTTCCCGCGGTCGATTAAAACTGAGACATCGGGACGGATATTGCTTCACGGATCGACGGATTCGTGGAGTCTGAGGTAGAAAGGAAATGGGGAAGGGTGAAAAGGGAAAAAAAGGAAAAAAGGGACAAAGCGAAAGGCTTTTGTCCTCCGAAACCGGGGATTCGCATCGAATCAGCCACCGGAACTCAATTCTAAGATAGTCCTTTCTGTCGTGAGAGATCCTCTCTAGAGAAGAAAAAAAACCTAATCCTTTTCTATTTATTCGATTTCCGTACTTTTACAGTAGAAAATCCCAAAGTCAGGGAGAGAATCAATTTTTTCAAGGTTCACTGATTTTGTTTTATTTTATCTTATTTATAAACTAGCAATTTTATATGCGCGCTAAAGCGCGCGTGAAACATTGCATTAGCAACTGTTAAAAGATAGTAAAAGAAAATACTAAAATATATCTTAAGTGAATACAAAAAAATACTATAAGTATATGTATGTATATAGAATTTTTAATACACGTCATTTTACAATGTTTATTTCAGAGGAAACGTATTTAAATATTATTTAAATATCATTTTCGTCAAATTTTGAGCATACAATTTGAATATGAAATATATATATATAATTTTGTGTCTATAATTTTATGTAAGTACATTAAAACAATGAAGATTTTAATATAGTTTTCTTTTTTAAAAAACATTTTCCAATTTCTTCAATTTACATCCCATTGCCTTATATTTTATAAAAAAGTCAATATTTATAGTCAATTTGATGTCTTAATTCCTGTAAATATAAAATAAATGAGGGATAATTGTTGAATAGTTATATTGAAAAATTACTAATGAATAAATAAATAGTACAAATTCATGGTTGCTTTTTAAAATAATTATTTACTTGGCTTTAAAAAGGCGTAATTTTTAGATCTAATAATAATGAAATGCATACATTTGTGGTAATAATATGCATTTATGCATACTCTCATTGTAATATTCATTTTGGACCTCGCCTTTGACTAATGAAACTGTGTCGATTTGTTCACCAAGTGATTTAATAACCATTTTTACTAATTTTCTAACAGTGAAATACTGCTAATTCACTTCAGTGACAGTACTGGATTTGACTTCAGTAATAAATTTTTGTACTAGATCAATTGGTAGTGCGAATTAATCATACTGTATAAAAGTTAGTAAAAATGCTTACTAAATCATGCGGTGAATGAATCGGCAGTATTCACATTTTATTATTATTATATCTCTAAATTACGCCCTTCTAAAGTGAAGTGAATAATTATTATAAAAAGCAACCAAGAATTTATATTATTTCCATAGAATAATAGGCAATATAATGTAAATTGAAGAAATTTGAAGGTGCTGTTTAAAAAAGAAAACTATATCAAAATTTTGATTTATGTAATATATAGAATTATATACATAAAATTGTATAAATTTTCTACTTAAATTTTATGCTCAAAATTCGACAAAAATAATCGTTAGTTTTAATTATTGTTCAATAATATTTGAAGGGTGGAACGCCATAAGGGATTAACCAACATTTTGCTGATTTTTCAGGAAACAAAAAACGTTCCGTAAAATCTAATTTTGAATATTAAAAAAAGCAAACATCCTTTCTCGAGATACGTCAATACTGAATTGAAGAGCGAAAAGTTTCATAGGAAAATGTTATTAGGTTCCGAGAAAATGAGAGTAAATTTTTTTTCGCTCGAGTACACATTTTCTCAAATTTGTCTAATGATTAAAAATACAATTTTCAAGTTCAGAAAAAGACACAAATTTGATTTCTAGTTATTGAGTTGCTGAATCGACACAAAAAAAGTTTGATTGGAAAATGTTATTAAGTTCCGAGAAAATTGATGGGGAATTTTTCTTTTCGTTCCAGATGCGCGTTTCTTCAAGATTGGACGCTGATTAAAAATCCAATTTTCAATTTAAAAAAGAAAAACTTGCTACCGAGGTACTATAGTACTGAATTGAGGCATGAAAAGTTTGATTGAAAAAAGTCACTGAATTCTGAGAAAATAGTGGGCAAATTTTTTTTTTTTTGGTCCAGGCGTGCATTTTCTCAATTTTAAGCCCCGATGTAATGTATAACATCTTATTTTCAATTCAAAGACGCAGAAGCAAAGTAGATTTTGAGCTATGAAGTTGCAAAAGGTTAAAAAATGTTGCAAAGGCTTGAGAAAAAATTTTTTAAAAAATTGAAAAAATGCAACAAAGAATTGAAGAGTTGCGAAAAAAATTTGAAAAATAAGTTATAAAAAATCCTTTGGTGAGACTGTGTATTTGAATTATTCAGAATTTTTTACCTAATCTCATTTTAGGAAAACTGTGGGTTTTAATTTATGGCGTTCTACCCTTCATTTCAACACGTTTCCTCTTGATTGAAAATGATATAATGACACGTATTAAAAATTCTATACACATTTAAAACATGTAATAGAGTTAATTCTTAATGTTCTTAATTAAACGCTATTATAGAATTAATAACGTTAAAAATTAATTATTAAATTTTGAATTATGATTTAATAATTAAAAAAATTAAATTGTTATAAATTAAATCATTTTCAACTGAAAACACTTAAAATTGTTTGGATTACATTTTAAATCTTCAAAAATTGTTCGTCAAATTAATAGTATCAATAGTTAATTATTTATGTATTATTATGGGTTAATAATTAATTATTATTATGGGTTTGTAATTAATAGTTAATTAGCTATATATTATTATTATATTAATAATATTTATTATCTATATATTATTATTATATTAATAATATATATTATCTATATATTATTATATTAATAATATATATTATCTATATATTATTATATTAATAATATATATTATCTATATATTATTATTGTTATATACATATTACTATCAGCATTCGCAAAATTTTAGAATTATAAAAATGAATAGTTATGCACCAATTTAATTTAAAAATCAGGTAAACAAATTAAAATTGTGATTGAAAACAATTGAAAAACGTCAACATCACAACAATTATCAACAGTGAAGCAACTTCACACTCTGAACGGAAATAGATCAAGATTATTATTATTATTATTATTATTATTATATATAAAACCCAATTTCAAAATATAAAATATAAAATAATAAAAAAAACAAAAGCATCTCTGCGAACTAACTTCATGCTGCGAACAGAAAGCTGCGAACACTTTTAGATTATTAGTAATAGTTTTTAGAATTTTGAAAATAAAATCTGACGGGTTTTATATTTCGTAAAGCTTCCGGTTTAATTTTTTGTCCTGCGACCACTTTCTATCTTTTCTGGAGGCACCTGTCAACTAAAATCCTAATTTGAAAGGAAAGGAAGTGTGGCATTTAGACTATTTAGATTTTAGATTTTAAAGTTTAGACTTGCAACACCTGGCTGGCTTGGCCCAATCACCGAAGGTTGCGGTATTTTTTAAAATCCTTCTCTCCCTTTTTTATCGTAATCCTCTTTCCCACAAAATGAGAGCCCCGAGATGAGATTGAAGGGATTTTTTATTTTTTCAGGGCTCACGAGATTTAGTTTTTCTAGAGCCTTGACAAATTTCATAAATTGAGAACATCCTGATTTTTTTCCCTTCTTTTGTGTGAGAAAACTTTAAATTGGATAAAGTCATTAAGAATTCAACCGCAATTACCCAAGACTGAATTATTTCAAGATTAGGGTCTCGAAATTTTAAATTAGAGATAATTCCAGATTCGAGTCTATAGCTTCAACTTTAAAACAAGTTTAAATTGAGATCTTTCAAACCTAAAAGCACTTTAGGATAATAAAGCTCGGAAATAAAATATTAAATATAATTTCTGTCGTTTCAGATACGCCACGATTCTGGCCTTTGACGTGAAGATTGAGAAAGATGCACAGGAATTAGCAGATTCCATTGGCGTGAAGATCTTCCAGGCAGATATCATCTACCATCTTTTCGACAAGTTTACCGCCTATAGGGACGAGCTCAAAAAACGAAAACGAGACGAGCACAAACACATTGCTGTCTTCCCCTGCAAGCTAAAAATCCTGCCACAAGTAAGTCCTCTCAAAAAATTACTTTAAGAAATTCCAAACATCTCTTTTAAGTTTCCTGCGACTCTAAATTTAATCTCTAAATCGTAAATCCAACAGCTCGGCAGGATTGAAAGCCTCAGACTCTTTAAATTCATATCGGCAGATACAACATTAAATGTGAAAGTCGATCAGCGGAATTTACGGTATGATTAATGGTTACCAAGATCCGATCAAAACAGGAACTCATTGATAAACTTTAATCGCAGAGCAGATCGCTATAATTTGTACAGAGCTTATCTCCTTGATTAATATGATGAGGAGCAGTTAGCAAAAGCAGTTCATTCTTCATTGCGCCAGGAAATTGATCCAGCCTCAGTTCTTCAAGATAAATACTTAATAGGACGGATGACGACTTATCGAGAATTGAAACGCAAATTTAGATTTACATCTGAAAGTTTTAAAAATAAACTAGGGATGAGAATTGAAAAATAACAGTGATTGTGATAGTTCATCTTGTACTGAGATTCTCTTTTCTTTTTTCTGATTAGACTTTGCATGATGAGTACCTATCTAAATGCGATCTGGCAGTTTTTCCAGGACTTTTTCCCAGTTTGATTTTAATGCCAGGTTCAAGAAAGGCGATTAGTCTTCCCAGTGTATCGTTGGATAAGAGAAAACCTGTTCGAACCTTTGCCGTAATGAATGTATACAAGATCAGCGTTTATCGACAAATGTGCACTCGGCGATCAGCAGCCGACAGGAAGCCGAGGGTGGGGTGATGGCAGACCCCCCTGAGCACCGGAAACGACAGCCTTCATAGCTTATCGATCATCTCGTTAATAACGTCTCTGTAAAAGTCGAAACGTTCTCTTTTTACACGGCTTGTTACCGCTCCTCGTTGAAAACTGACGCATATCTCAAGTCTTAAGTTTATGGCACTTTTTGCTGCCGATCGTTAAAGCAGAGGATGTTTTGTAATTTGGAGTCTTTCTGTTCCAAGGCTTTCGAATTTTAAAGCTCGAGGCTCAGACTGGATCGCTTTAAAACGAGCTTTAAATCGGAATTTCCCTTTGTCTCTTTTGAATTTTTCTTATAGATAGAAATATCAGATTAGACTTTTACAGAATATTGTAGAAAATGTAGAATCTATAGGATCCTCCCGAATCTTCTGGGATTTTTTACAGAGTCTACTGGACATTTCCACAAAGTTCTAGAATCTAGAATATTTTATTCTCTTTCAAATACTTCCAAACTTGTTGAGTCTCTTTTAGGATTCTACAAAATCATCTAGAATCTTACAGAATCTTCTTAATTTCTCAGAATATTGTAGAATCTTTCATGGACTTTCGTATTGTTTTAGAAACTTGTTGAATCCTTCAGAATCTTTTAGACTCTTCCATAATCTTTTCAAATTCTCCAGAATCTTCTAGACTCTTCCAGAATCTTCTCAAATTCTCCAGAATCTTCTCAAATTCTTCAGAATTTTCTAAGAAACTCTAGAACCTCTCAGTAACTCCCTAGATTTTTCATAATTCTTCCACAGACGTTCAGAATCTTCCAGTCTTCTAAAATCTTCTAAAATATTCTCGATCTAGACTCTAGACGATTGTAGAATATTCCACTATTAACCAAAAAATTTTTTGGGAGCTTCTTGAGCCTTGCAAATTCTTCTAGATTGTTTTGAACTCTTCCAGAGATATTCTGAATCATCTAGACTCTTTTAAAGTCTTCTAGAAAATTCTAGACTGATGTAGAATCTTCCAGAATTCTGCTGAATTTTCTGTAAGCTTCTTGAACCTGATAAAATCCTCTAGAGTGTTCGAACACCGCATAAATTCATTGAGACTCTTCCAGAATTTTCTAGACTTTACAGAATATTCTAGAATTTTCTAGACTTTACAGAATATTCTAGAATTTTCCAGAGACTTCTACTCTCTTCCTGAGTCTTAAAGAATATCTAGAAATGACTTTTGCAAAATATAGAAACGACTTTCAAAATCTTCTAGCCTCTACCACAATCTTCTGAAATCTTCCATGATTTTCTAAGAGCTTCTATAACCGTCCAGGATCTTCGTGATTCTTCTAGATTCTAGTCTAGAGTCTTCCAGAGATTTTCAGTATCTTTAAGAGTAATCTAAAATCTTCGAGAATATTCTAAAATCTTTTGAAATCCTCCAGAATTTTCTGGAAGCTACTAGAACTTTTGAAAATCTTCTAGACTTTTCCAGAAATATCAAGATCTTCTAGAAAATTCTAGACTCTGGCAGAATCTTCTGAAGTTCGCTAGAATTTTTTAGGAGCTCCTAGAACCTTCCAGGATCTTCTTGATTCTTCTAGATTCTAGAGCCTTCCACAGATATCAGAGTCTTCAAATATCAGAATTTCAGAGTTTTCTAAAACCTTTGAGAATATTCTAGAATCTCCTGAAATCTTTCAGAAATTTGTGGAAGTTACTAGTACCTTCAAACATCGCGTAGACTTCCAGAGGCATCCAGGATCTTCTAAAATCTTCTAGAAAATCCTTTACTGTTGCAGAATCTTCTGAAGTTCTCCATAATTTTCTAGAACCTTCCAGAACCTGTTAGATTTGTCCAAATTGCTCCAGAAATGTCCAGAATCTTTCAGAATCTAAAACCTTCTAAAATCTTCAAGAATATCTCTAGATTGCAGAGTCTTCCACAGATATCAGAATTTCAGTCTTCTGAAATCTTTGAGAATATTCTAGAATCTCCTGAAATCCTTCAGAAATTTCTGGAAGCTACTAGAACCTTCGAACATCGTGAAGACTTTTCTAGAGGCATCCAGGATCTTCTAAAATCTTCTAGAAAATTCTTTACTATTGCAGAATCTTTTGAAGTTCTCCAGAATTTTCTAGAACCTTCCAGAACCTGCTAGATTCGACCAAATTGCTCCAGAAATATCCAAAATCTTTCAGAGTCTTTTAAAATCTTCAAGAATATTCTAGAATCTCCTTAAATCCTCCAGATTTTTTTTGAAGCTTCTAGAACCTTCCAAAATCGTGTAGACATTTCCAGATATATCCAGGGTCTTCTAAAATTTTCTAGAAAATTCAAAAATGTTGCAGAATCTTCTGAAGTTTTCCAGAATTTTCTAAGAGCTTCTAGAACCTTTCAAGACCTTCTAAATTCGGCCAAACTTCTCCATAAACATCCAGAACCTTTTAAAATCTTCGAGAATATTCTAGAATCTCCTTAAATCCTCCAGATATTTCTTGAAGCTTCTAGAACCTTCCAAAATCGTGTAGACATTTCCAGAGATATCCAGGATCTTCTAAAATCTTCTAGAAAATTCTTGATTGTTGCAGAATCTTCTGAAGTTCTCCAGAATTTTCTAAGAGCTTCCAGAACCTTTCAGGACCTTCTAAATTCGGTCAAACTTCTCCATAAACATCCAGAACCTTTTAAAATCTTCGAGAATATTCTAAACTGTTGCAGAATCTTCTGAAATGCTCCGAAATTTTCTAGGAGCTTCTAGAACCTTCCAGGAGCTTCTAGATTTGTCCAAACTGATTCAAAAATATCCAGAATGTTTCGAAGTCCTTTAAAAGCTTCTAACATTTTTTAGGAGCTTCTAGTCTCATCTGAACTGATCCAAAAATATTCAGAATATTCCTGAGTCTTCCAAAATCTTCTGAAATTTTCTAGGAGCTTCTAGATTCATCCAAACTGATTCAAAAATAGAATGTTCCTGAGTCTTCCAAAATCTTCTAAAATTTTCTAGAATATTCTCGACTGATCTAGAATCATCTAAAATTCTCCAAAATTTTCTAGGAGCTTCTAGAATCTTGCAGGACCTTCTAGATTTATCCAAACTGATTCAAAAATATCCAAAATATTTCGAAGTCTTCTAAAAGCTTCTAACATTTTCTAGGAGCTTCTAGATTCATCAAAACTGATCCGAAAATATTCAGAATGTTCCTGAGTCTTCCAAAATCTTCTAAAAGTTTCTAGAATATATTAGTCTTATCTAGAATCTTCTAAAATTCTCCGAAATTTTCTAGGAGCTTCCAGAACCTTCCAGTACCTTCTAGGTTTATCTAAACTGATCCCAAAATATTCAGAATGTTTCGGAGTCTTCTAAATTCTGCTAAAATTTTCTAGACTGATCTAGAATCTGCTAAAATTCTCCAAAATTTTCTAGGAGCATCTAAAACCTTCCGAAATCTTTTCAATTTTTTGGCCATATCTAAAATCTATCGTTCTTTCATAATTTGTTAAAATCTTCTAGAATTTGTTATACTTCTATTTTTATATAATTTAATCTTTTTCCCAGAGTTTTCCCTACTTTTAGCAAAAGATTCCCTTATTTTAGAAAAAAAATAGAGACTATCATCCCTGATATCTGGATTCTCGAATTTGATGAGAAAAAGAAAATTTTTTGGGTTCTTCGACACCAAAAGGTTGATAATAAACGACCTGTTCCCGATACTCTTTCATTCGTAGAGTATCAGTCAATCGTCCCTGAGGCTCGTCTAAAGCTCCGTAAATCCAAGAGCGATACTGTCATTAGTGTCCCCCGGCCGATGTAATTATTTTCCAAGAAACTAGCTGACTTGAGCGACCGGAAGTGAAGGCCAGCCGCAACGGAAGTGGTTGAGACTTTGCGAAACGATTTCGCGGGAAAGTAACGGCTCGATACCAATCGTCGTACCCGCGTTGGTGCTCAAGTCGCACATACGTAGACGCATTTACATTCACATTTACATTTACGTTTTACATTTAACACACCCACACACTCTGGCATGTATCATACGCGCGTTATGCGATAACGATTTCCCAGAATCGCCATGGTATAATTGGATGTTTCTGGTTTATGAGGGAAACCGTGACGGCAATTCTGCATTTCGCACCTTCTGCCCAAGTCGTCGACAGTTTGTCTTTGTCACATTGACGCGATTCTGGTAAACAGGAAGTCAGCTTAAATTCTGATAGCAGGGGAATCAAAAGCCTTCCAATTTAAATGCTTTCAAAATTAAGCTTTCCAATTTATCAAACCAATAAGCTAATAATCAAACTAATAATGATATAAAATCTTATTAACTCTGAAATTTTATTTTGCAGTTTCTTTTCAAATCGAGAGACCCCATCGTGGCTGGAGTGATGGTAGAAGCTGGAGTCCTCAGGCCTGGTACCCCTGTTTGTGTTCCCAGCAAAGAAGTGAGTAGACCTTTCTTCAGTTTTACAAATTCATACGAAACTGCCTTTTTATTATAATTACTTCTCGCCTACAAGGCTCCTTAAACTTAAGCAACTCGATCGTGGTACGAAATTTCTCGCGCGAACATACGTTATTTATATGTACACCACATGGCGAGCATTCCTCTACGTTCTTTAAGGAGCGTCGACCCAGACGTAACCACCTACACGATTCGATTGCCAAGACTTATCGACGATTCGATATGATGAAAGAGATTGGACCGACAAGTCCTGTTTCCTTATGAGAATCTCGAGAAATTCAATTTTTTTTGAAATTCCAAGGTCTGTTAAGCTGGCTCAACACTATTGTCATAAAGAGATATAAACTGTCATAATTTAAGGCTAATTTAGGCCTCTATTGCGAAGTTTTGGGCTCCACGTTGTTTTGGAAAAAATGGCCTTTGTGCTGGCTGTTAAGCTGGCACCACCATGCTGTAAAACAGGTTAAAAAAGTAATTAAACAAATTTCTATTAATGTCATAATTTTAGGCTCATTTAGGGCTCTAAAAATATAATGAAAAAAGTAAAAAAATTGTTTAAACAACCTAATAAAAAATTAGTTGAAACTAATTTCTTTTTACTCCCATATTTCAGGCTCATTTACGGCTATCAAATATCATGAAGCAAAACTCGTCCACCTTTCCATTAATTAATTATTATTTTGTATCAATAGTACAGTTGTGCCAGCTTTTGTTATGAAAAATATATTAACATCTTCCGAAAATACCTATTCTTTCTTTCTCATCACATAATTTCAGGCTCATTTAGAGCTCTACAAATAGAATGAGAAAAATACCCCAAAAAATTGTTTAAACAATTATTGTTTAAACACTTTTTCGAAAAATTAATTCAACAAATTTATTAGCGCGGCCTAATTTTAGGCTGATTTAGGGCTCTCAAAATATTTAGCACTGGAAGGCGTCCGGTTTTTTTTTTTATTGACATATGGTTATGCCAGCTTATCGTTATAAAAAATAAGTGAACAAGTCATGGGAACCGATTGTTTCTCTTCACATAATTTCAGGATCCCTTACGGCTCTACAAATATAATGAGAAAAGTACAAAAAAATTGTTTAAACAATTATTGTTTAAACAACCTAACAAAAAATTAGTTAAAACTAATTTCTTTTTACTCCCATATTTCAGGCTCACTGAGGGCTCTTCAAATATCGTAAAGCGAAACTCGTCCATCTTTTCAAAAATTAATTATTATTTTTTTATTAATAGTACAGTGGTGCCAGCTTAACTTTATGAAAAATATATTAACATCTTCATAAAACCTATTCTTTCTCATCACATAATTTCAGGCTCATTTAGGGCTCTACAAATAGAATGAGAAAAATACACAAAAAAATTGTTTAAACAATTTTTCGAAAAATTAATTCAACAAATTTATTAGCTCAGCCTAATTTTATGCTGATTTAGGGCTCTGTAAATTTCTGGCACCGGAAGACCTCCAGTTTTTTTTTTTATTAGCATATGGTTATTCCAGCTGAACGTTTTAAAAAATAAGTGAACAAGTCTTTGGAACCGATTGTTTCGCTTCACATAATTTCAGGCTCACTTAGGCTCTACAAATATAATGAAAAAAGTACAAAAAAATTGTTTATACAATTTTTTTGTAAATTGTTTAAACAATAATTGTTTAAACTTTTTTGTACTTTTCTCATTATATTTGTAGAGCCCTAAATGAGCCTAAAATTATGTGAAAAACAATCGGTTCCATAGACTTCTTCACTTATTTTTTATGACGTTAAGCTGGCATAACTATATGTTAATAAAAAAATCCGGACGACTTCCGGTGCCAGATATTTAGAGAGTCCTAGATCAGCCTAACATTAGGCCACGCTAATAAATTTGTTGAATTAATTTTTCGAAAAATTGTTTAAACAGTAATTGTTTAAACAATTTTTTTGTACTTTTCTCATTATATTTGTAGAGCCCTAAATGAGCCTGAAATTATGTGATGAGAAAGAATAAATTTTATAAAGATGTTAATATATTTTTTTTTTATCAGACCAGACATTTACATATCTCCATGAATCATATATCATATCATGAATTGAAACACCAATGCAATCAATGACTCCGAGTAAACATCATAACGTTAGGGTGGCACAACTGTACTATTGATACAAAAATAATAATTAATAGAAAGATGGACGAGTTTTGCTTTAAGATATTTGAAGAGCCCTAAATGAGTCTGAAATATGGGTGTAAAAAGAAATTAGTTTTAACTAATTTTTTGTTAGGTTGTTTAAACAATAATTGTTTAACTTTTTTAAAAGTTAAAAAGTTTTTTACTTCTCTCATATTTGTAAAGCCCTAAATGAGCCTAAAATTATGGCATTAGTAGAAATTTGTTTAATTACTTTTTTAACATGTTTTACAGCATGGTGGTGCCAGCCTAACGTTAAGCCAGCACAAACGCCATTTTTTCCAAAAAAACGTGGAGCTTAAAATTTCGCAATAAGGGCATAAATTAGCCCTAAATGAGCCCTAAATTATGATAAAAGTTAAACCCCAAAATGACAATAGTTTTGAGCCAGCTTATAACAGACCATAAATTTCAGACTTTCATAATTTATTCATTCAAATTTGGTTGATTTCGGTTTAGAGTATATGCAGTTAAATTTAAAGTAATTTTCAATTTGAATTACTTATCAAATTTTCTATCTTTGAAGAACTATTGAGTTAGGATTTTATATTTTAAATTCGAAGCCCTTCAAACTTGAGTCTTTCAGAAATCGAGTTTTGCTTTCAGACTGGTCAGGGTGAAACCAATATCCCATTTTTTATAGAAACTCATTCGATTTCTGCTACACGTCCCATTATCTCAACGACTTTTTCCATTGGCAGAGAGCTTAATAAACGTAAATAAGTCGAATATCTTAAAATCCCCGATGTCGAGTGTAGGTGAACCTGTTCAATGACCACTGCAATTCGATTGGTCGATTCCTGGATGCAGACAGACTTCTCGTGGGAGGTTCAGGTTTTTCTTCAGCTTACGCAGCGCACGCATTATTCCAAACCACCATAAGTGTCCCGTAGGCGTAGACGTTTGCCAACAGTCGCTAAAAATGCAAATAATCCTCCAACTTCTATCTCCATTACCGTAAACTCCATTTTTGCTTCCTCTTAAATGAAGCACTGTGATTTTAAAAATTTTCTAATTCTGAATTATTATCGGTTGGAGAACAGTTACAGTCATTCCCTTATTCCCCTTTTTTCCATATTCTCTCCTTAGGGCTGGTTTCACCAACTGCGATTAAAATTTTAATAAATGATTAACTCAGTTTAACCGCTCGTGATTCGCCGGTTAAGGAGTTAATCCTTGATTAACTTTTTAATTAGAGTTGGTGAAACTGGTCCTTATTATTTTAAAAATCCTTTAAAATCCCTTTTTTTGAGAATTTTATTCATTTTCCCCCTTTTCATTCAAAGTAATTTTCCAAGAATTATGAGAAATAGAAAGTTATGACACTCAAAAACCCTAAATTGTTTTATGAAATTTTCCATGATTTTCAAATTTTCACATCTCTGCATCTCTTTTATAACGGATTAAAATCTTTTAGGTTCGACCAAAATCTTTTGAAATTCTACAAATTGTAAAATTTCTAAATTCTAAAATCTTGTAAGACTAATTTCTAATGTTAAAATTTTCTAAACTCTTGCATAATCAACTAAAATCTTCTAGGTTCTTCCAGAATCTTTTAGAATCCTCCAAAATATTCCAGATTTGTCTGACATCTCTTGAAATTTAGCAAAAAAAACTGTACTGTCCCATAGTCTGCCACAATCCTCTAGATTCTTCTAAAATCTTTCATAATTGTAAACAAATCCTACGAACTTTCAAAATCTATTTAATTTTTTCAAAATATTCCAGACTTTTCTAGAAACTTCTAGAATTCTCAAGAATATTTTATGTTTTCTTAAATTGTCCATAATTTCCAAATTTTAATATCTTCTAAACTCTCGCATAATTGACTAAAATTTTCTAGGTTTTTCCAGAATCTTTTAGAATCCTCCAAAATATTCCAAATTTGTCTGACATCTGTTAAAATTCAGCAAAAAAATCTATACTGTCCCATAGCTTGTCAAAATCCTCCAGATTCTTCTAAAATCTTCCATAATTGTAAACAAATTCTCCGATATTTCAAAACCTATTAAAATTTTTCAAAATATTCTAGAATTTTTTAGAAACTTCTAGAATCCTCAAGAATATTTTATGTTTTCTAAAATTGCACATAATTTCCAAATTTTAAAATCTTCTAAACTCTTGTGTAACTGATGAAAATCTTCCAAGTTTTTCTAAAATCTTTTAGAATCCTCAAAAATTTCCTAAAATTATTCATAATTTGTCTGAAATCAGCGAAGATTTTGTCAAAAAATCTGTACTGTCCCATAGTCTGCTAGAACCCTATACATTCTTCTAAAATCGTCCATAAGTTTAAACAAATTTTCCGAACTTTTAAAATCTATTTAAATTTTTCAAAATATTCTAGACTTCTAGAAATTTGTAGAATCCTCAAGAATATTTTATGTTTTCTGAAATTGTTTATAATTTCCCAATTTTAAAATCTCCTAAACTTTCGCATAATCGACTAAAATCTTTTAGGTTTTTCCAGAATCTTTTAGAATCCTCCAAAATATTTCAAATTTTTCTGGCGTCACAAGTGTATTTGTTATTTTAAAGAAAGTTGGTGTATGTTGTATACTACTCTTTTCCGTAATAAAATATTTTCCATCCAATTTCATTAATTTACAATTATTAAGTAGAAAAACGATTAAAATACGCAAAATTAATTTTTTGAATCTACCCTGTAATATTGCCGAATGTAAGGAAAAATTACAGCATGCTGGAATTTTCATACACTTCATTTGCGAGAATTACCACAACCTGTAAATTCACACTAGCTTGTAAATTTACAACACCGATTTGTGACTTCACATAACCTAAACGTAAAATCTCCGACTTTTGTGAATATCCAACGTTACATGTTGTTAATAATCAAGCCCACATTCAACATAGTAAAATTAGAGTAAAAATTTTTACAGTGTAGACGAAAAGGTACATAGAGTGCGTACTTTTTTTCGGACATTGAGAAATTCGTGGTATCAGTTCAGTCGGTAATTTACGCTAACTTACCATGAATTATTCAAAATTAAATGCAAAAATTTCCGGTAATTTATGGTAACTTATTAAAAATGTACAAAAGTTTAATTAAAGAATTTCCGGAAATTTATGAAAATTTTCGATAATTTACGGTAACTTTTCCAGAAATTTACGTTAACTTATTCCAAATTATCAAAAATTCAATAAAAAAATTGCCGGAAATTTTTGTAACTTACGGTAATTTTACAGGTGATTTATGGTCATTTATCATAAATTGCCCAAAATTGAATTTAAAAATGTCTATAAATTTGCGGAAATTTATGGGAATTTTCGGTCATTTATGGTAATTTTACAGGTAAATATAGTCACTTTTCACTCACTAGGGAGTAAAAGTACTTTTTACTCCCTAGGTCCTTTTCTACATCTATGAAGCGGGGCTGAAATCATGCATGTGTCATAGAAAATTCTTTAATATTCTACAAAATATACTACAGGTAAGTATGGTAACTTTTCACTCTCTAGGGAGTAAAAGTACTTTTTACTCCCTAGGCCCTTTTCTATGCCTATGAAGCGGGGCTAAAGGGCTGAAATCATGAATCGTCTGAACTGTTCCATAATCTTCTAAAATCTTCTACAATCCGTAAGAATATTCTGAAATATTCCTGAAGTTTTGAACGTTCAAATGTATGAACTTTTTTTCTTAACTCACATTTATCTTGAAATATCGTTCAATCTAGAAAATAAAGGGAATTTTATGATGTTGTTTATCATTACATTATTTTCAATATTAATAAACCAATATTTCAGAACAAATTTGAGTTTAAAATAAAATCAAATAAAAATTTCGTTCATTTGAACGTTCAGAATTTTTCTGTAGACTTTTTGAGTCTTGAAAAAAAAAGTCTGAAATAGACTAGAAGATTTTAGAACTTTATGGAAGATTTTGGAAGAATGAAGAAGTCCCTGGGAGATTCTAAAACACTCAACAATCTAGATTGTAGAGAATTTTTTGGAATTTCAAAAGATTTAATGAATTTACAAGTTTATGGAAAATGAAAAATATTCTAGAAAATTTTAAAGATTTATTGAAAACTCCAGAATTTAAAGATTTATTGAAAACTCCAGAAGTCATGAAGGATTTTTGAAAATTCTAGAGCATTCCAAAGATTCTAAAGATTAAGAAATTTGAGGAGTGTTTTATTAGATTCTAGACAGAAATCTAAGATTTTTGAGGATTTTTTAAGATTCGGGCGAATTGCAGCTTCGTTGGTATTTAAAAAAAACTTCCCTCCTTTTTTTAAAATCCCCTTTTTCTAAAAAGAACTCCTCTATTTTCCTTAAAATTGGACTACTGAACTATTGTGATTCTTGTATTATATAATTATAATTATAACGGCAAACAACGGTCAGGGAAAATGAAAGATTGGTCAGAGAAAGTCAGGGAATTTTGAAATTGGAATTTTGTAGCAACCCGGAAGGAAATCAGGGAAGTCGTTTATCAATTGCTTTAGTAAGCTTTTGTAGAAAACTACATATTCACTTAGTAAGGCTTACTAATAAATTTATTTAGTTAGTTTACTAAATGAATTTGTAGTTTTTTATTAAAAAGTTGTAAACTTTTTATTAAATATTAGTAGAAACGCTTACTAAGTAAATTATTTAGCAGAGAACTGCTAATTCTTATTAGACAGAGTTTTCTTAAAAAATACTTTATTGAGCTTATACAGATAAATACAGTTAGCTAAACTGAAGAATTTCATTGATCGTATGATATACATTTTATATGGTTCATTTGTATAAATAATTGTATAAATTATTTCTATCGTTCAAAAAAAAAAAAAGATTTTCCCCATGAAAGTTTATGGTAATAATTAAGAACTGTTACCTGGAAAAATTTATTCTTCACCCGGGAAACATGGGAAAGTTCTGGAGTTTTTTAAAGAAGAAACGCTAGACACCCTAATTAAATGTCAAAATTAAAAGACCATGCAGAGAGGAGATAATTAACGCGCGAAATTATCTAGTTATTTTAAAAATGAAGTTCAAAAATTAAAATTGAAATCATTTTCTATGATCTTCAAATTCATTGATTGTTAAAATGATCCGCTATATAGTTACTAAGAAAAATCAGTATCTCTAATTAGAAAGGGTCTCTTATTAGAGCACCTCACTCTATTCTCATAAATTTTTCCTGAATTATCTCAAGTTTGTCGAAGACTCAGAGTCCCTCTATCACGACCTGAATTTATATTCTTAAAAAATCCAAATCGTCAATCAAGGAGAAAGGGAATTCGAAAAAGGAAGTCGACATCCTTTCTTGGTTATCCCGTTACAACTTTCCTTAAGCTCGTTATCTGGATCCAAGAATAACTCACTCGAACCCATTGACTCGAACGAGCGGTAGTGAGCCACTCAATGAGACCAAAACCCTCGAAATCCCATTCATACCGGAATCGGTCGACCGCTTTTATTTGTCGGCTGCATCCGCTCGACCTCGTACGATTAGATCAATCGGACGGCAAGGACGAGCCTCCAATCAGAAAAGATACACGTAGGAGTTGACGATAATAGCAGAGATTTAGTCCAACTGATAAGAGACGTCTCAATCCGATAGCTAATACTCATCACTCACAATTAGTCTCTTTTATGCAAAATCCTCCAAATTGAAATTTCCAATTCCCAACCATTATTTATCCTTCATCCAGACCAGGGATTTTTTAATGAGACGTGAAATGAATATTAAGACTGGAATTTTGATTTAAGATTTTTAAATCTTAGCTGTTGCAAGAATCAGAGCCTTTTTAGTCGAGCGTAAGTTTCTCTTTTTTTTTTTTTCATTTACATCTTCATGTAGGAGGGAGATATAATGTTATAACGATGATGCCTTTATTGGCAGACGACTCTAATTATGTAAATGAAAGAGAAAAGGGTATTTATATTTTCAGGCTCTGCCAGTGAGTCACTTTTGGTCACTTTTTGGGGTTTCGTAGCCTCGGGCAAAAACCCTTATAGTTTCGGTCTGCTGTCCGTCCGTCGTGTTATTTTGACAGGTAAATGATATATGACATTAAAGTGGCATAAGACCTAAAATTGACATGTTAGGTGTCAAAAAAGGGAGGGGGGTATACTATACTTACCCCCTAGATGTCCCACAATTGATATAGGTCCAAAATTGGCATAGAACTCAAAATTGACATAAGACCCAAAATTGGCCTAGTATCCAAAATTCACATAGGGCCCAAAATTGACATAGGGCCCAAAATTGATATAGGTCCAAAATTGGCATAGAACTCAAAATTGACATAAGACCCAAACTTGACTTAGGATCCAAAATTGGCATAGGGCCCAAAATTGGCATAAAGCCCAAAATTGACATCGGGCCAAAAACTGATATATGAGCCAAAACTCTCATAGGGCCCGAAACTAACATAGGACCCAATATGGATATAGGACCCCAAATTGGCATAGGACCCAATATAAACATAGGGTCCAAAATTGAAATTGGGCCCAATATAGGTATAGGCCCCAAAACTGACACGGGACCCAATATGCACATTGGGCCCAAAACTGGCTTAGTACACAATATGTATATAAGACAAAACTGGCATAGGGCCCAATATGGATACAGAACACAATATGACAAAGGACCTAATATGGGCATAGGGCCCGAAACTGGCATAAGACCCAATATGGACACAGGACTCAAAACTGGCATAGGATCCAATATGAACGTAGGACACAATATGGACACAGGACCAAAAACTAGCATAGGATCCAATCTGGACATAGGACCCAAAACTGGCTTAGGACCCAATATGGGCATAGGTCCCAAAATTGTAGGATCCAATATGGACATAGGATCCAAAACTGTCATAGGACCCGATACGGACATAGGACCCCATATGGGCATCGGACCCAATATGGGCATCGAGCCCAATATGAACATAGGACCCAATATGTACATAGGGCCCAATATATATAATATAAGGCCCAATATCAATATAGCACCTAAAGTTATGAAAACCTTCTTTGTAAGCACTTTGTCGCCTACTATAAGTAATTTTTTTTAGTTTAGTCACTTTTTCTGAATTTGAGCCCTTTTTTCAGTTTTTAAAAAAATTTCACTTTTTTGGTTGAACATAGAAATAGTGTGACTTTGTCAGGGGTCACAGTCCCCTATTTCCCTTTTTTACCTATTTTCCCCCTTTTATTTTCAAAAACCCTTTATTTAAGAATTTTAATCCTTTCCCTCCTTTTTTAAATTAAAAATTCGAATTAATTTTCCAAGAATTATGAGTAATAGTAACTTATGATTTTCAAAAACTCTTAACGTTTCCTGAAATTTTTCATAATTTCCAATTTATGAAATCTTCTAAACTCTTCTATAACCGGCTAAAAGATTCTACGCTTTTCTAAAATCATTTAGAATCCTCCAAAATCTACAAAGGGCTCCTAAAATGCTACAAAATGTTCAAAACTTATTTGAAATCTATTAAAATTCTTCAGAAAATTCTAAATTCTCCAATAGTTTTCCAGAATCCTCCAGATTTTTTCAAAATTCTCTAAATTTTTCTCAAACCTTCCATAATTTACAAAAAAAAAACTCGAATCTGTTAGGATTCTCTAGACTTTCAGACTGATCCTTATAATCTCTCAGACTCTTTCGGAGTCTTCTTAATCTTCAAAATTTTTTTCAACGTCTATTTAAATTTTTCAACATGTTAAAAACTCCAGAATCTTCTAAAATTCTCTAAAATATTCTGAACTCTTTCATAACCTTCTAGAATCTTTTCGAGGTTTCCAGAATTTTCTAGAGTTTTTTAGAATCCTGTAAAATCTTCCATAAATTACAAAAAAATTTTCAATTCTGTTAGGATCCTCTAGAATTTCAGACTGAACCATAATCTTCCAGACTTTCTTAGAGGCTTCTTAATCTTGAAAATTTTTTCAACATCTATTTAAATTTTTCAACATATTGTAAACTCCAGAATCTTCTAAAATTCTCTAAAATATTCTGAACTCTTTCATAACCTTCTAGAATCTTCTCGAGGTTTCCAGAATTCTCCAGAGTCTTTTAGAATCCTGTAAAATTTTCCATAAATTACAAAAAAAATTCGATTCTGTTAGGATCCTCTAGAATTTCAGACTGATCCATAATCTTCCAGACTCTCCTAGAAGCTTCTTAATCTTCAAAAAATTTTTCAACATTTATTTAAATTTTTGAACATATTATAAACTCCAGAATCTTCTAAAATTCTCTAAAATATTCCGCACTCTTCCATAACTTTCTAGAATCTTGTAGAGGTTTCCAAAACTCTCCAGAGTCTTTTAGAATCCTCTAAAATATATAAAGATTCCCGAAATTTTCTGCAATCTTTTAAAATCTTTAAAATCTTCTACACCTTTTTGAGTTCTCCTGAAATAATTTAATAATCTTATAAAATCTTAAAGAATATCCTAAAATTCTTTAATATTCTAAAAAATATGCTAGAGTGTTCGAAAATCTTCTAAAATCCTCAAGAATATTCAGAACTTTAGAATTTCCAGAATTCTGCAGAATCATTTAGAATCCTCGAAAATCTACAAAAGGCTCCCATAATTCTGAAGAATTCTTCTGGACAGTTTTCAGAATCTTTCTAAAATTCTATAGACTTTTTGAAAATGTATAGAAAAAAATCTGGAAGAAACAAGATTTTAGAAGTTTATGTCAGAATTCAAAAGATTTTTGAGGATTCTAAAAATTTCTGAAGCAGGGTAGAATATTTTTGAAAATCATTATAAATTTTGGGGTGTTTTGGAAAATTTTACAAGTTTTTAGAAGACTCTGAAAAATTCTGAATATCTCTGTAAGAGTTCAACAAATCCTGGAAAATTTTAGAAGATCCTAGAAAAAGCTTGAGGATTTCAGAAGACTTAAGAAGAATCAGGAAAATTGAAGAAAAAAAACCTACAAGATACTAAAGGATTTTCAGGAATTTCAGAAGATTGAACTCATCTAAAAGTATTTGGAAAATTTAAAATAGGTATTCTAGACAGGAGTCATAATATTTTTGATTTGGTTACTTTTTTTTTAAAATAGGTAATTTTTTCCACTATTTTCAATCTCAAACGTCGCTGGCATATAGTAAAAAAGAATACTTAAAATTGTTATACCTTAAAATGGTTTTGATTAAATTCAGTAAAATTTTATCTTAATTTAAGCCATATTTGCTAACATTTAATACCACGGTACCTGAATTTCAGAATTGAGTCTTAAATTTAGAATCAATTTTGCTTAAATCCAGACAAATTTTACTGAATTCAATCCAAACCATTGTAAGGTCTAACAATTTTAAGTATTTTTTTTTTACTGTGCAGGCCTATATTTTAAAATTGGCTTTAGTTTATTGCGACGTCCAGCCAGTTATTAAAATACTAAATCTACTTGCCATTTGATTTTATTTTGGTTCATTCATTCTAGTCTATTTCTTTATTTATACTTTGTGTCCTCTTTTTTTTTACTTCTTCGCTTTATAAAAATAATTTGGTAGCAAAGATTGAGAAATAGACTCGAGTTTTATAGTAGAACTGACATTCATGAGTCGTGATAATTTCGCAAGCAAAATGCAAACTGTCTCTCTTGATTTCTCTACTTTTGTCTCAGTTTCGCAGTCTCGATTATTTATCGTCTATATCGCATTACAAGCTCTAAGTATGACTAGAAGTGCGACTTTCTCGGTGCACAATGCGCGTCTCGCCTTTCGCAATTACGTCTTGTCGTGTGCATTACCGAACCCGGGACAATAGGAGCATTAATACCGATTCCGGTCCCCGAGGCTTTAAGCCGACAAAATTATTTCTGTATCAATTCATAAAGAAACTATTTTCCTACTCAATTTTCATCTTCCCGTCTACAGAAAGCTACTCAACTGTCTGGAAATCAATCCACTGTTTTTTTATTTCCTTGAAAAAAAACCAAATCCGCCGGGACTCGAACCTCGAATCTCCCGATCTATAGTCAGTCACCTTAGCCACTAGACTAGATCAAGGTCGAACAATCGAATCGTCAAAAGTCGAAGTCCATAAATTAAATATAGTATTAAATGTAGAATCTGAGCAATCAAATAGGAATAAAAATCGAAAAAACGGAAGTCAAGAATCGAGACTATCGAACAGACGAGGAAGATCGATCGTTCCATCAATTATGGAAAGAACGCGCCGCTCGGCGAACGGTAGGAATGCAGTTGGGATACGGCGGACGAGTAGGCTTTGAAAAATCGCCCCTATTATCCAATTATGATTACCGTGGGCCAATCAGGAGAGGCCTTAGGCGGAATTAAGCCTTACGGGCCTCATCTGGCGATCTTGATCTTCTGCCCCCTCCCCTTCACCTCTCCTTATACTTGTTCTATTTCCCTCACTACCCCGGAGCACTACTATAATTGCGATCTGAAATTCGCCATACGCTCTGCGATAAAATTACTCTGGCATTTTATTATTTTTAAGGGGGAAAATAAATAATTGAATCGGAGGGAAGTAGAAGTCCCCCTGCAACTATTTTCGTAATTTATTAAATTTTTTGCAAGAAAAAAATTAAATCTAAGGGGGATCGAACCTTGATACTGTGGTGTCAAGTCCAGAACCCTATCCACTGGACCAAATAGATCCTTAAAGAATAACAGGACTTTTTTCTTCGTTCAGAGCAATTTTTACACATTTTATTTAATTATTTGTTGAGTAATTTAAAAAGAAATGAAGTAAGGTTTTCTGTGGAACAGCAAATGGTTGTGTATATATTTGGTACACGGACGCGTTATGAGAGAAGGAGGATATCCGTTCAGCTTTCGTTATCGTAGTTCGTTGACGCCTCCGCATCGGGTCTCTCGGTTTTCTCACTCTTTTTCTCACGCTGCGTGACCCCCATTGGCCTCTGTGGCCTTCTGCCTTGTACGTTAGCAAGTATACATACAACGGCTAATGGTTACGATTAGAAGAAAACCAAAAAGGAAAATTATTTAAAAATTTCTATTTCCGTAATTTTATTTATTTTCTGTGAAAACAACAGTTTATTGGACAGTAAATTAAAATAAAACAGTTTTTCTAAGAAAAAAAGTCAAATCAATCGGGATTCGAGCCTTGTTTCTTCTTCTCGTCAGTCACACACATTAACCAGTGGACCAAAGTTTAAATATTTGCGAACAATTACAATTTCTCGTCTTTTTTGACATTTTCAACAATTTGAAGTCATTTTAACTTGTTTTTAAAAAATTTTAAGGGTTTTTTTTTGTAAATTAAGGTCATTTTGTGAACGGTAAATATCTGGTTAACTGGAGTTTAGGGGCCCAAAGATATGGAGCTTGGCACAACACGTAGAAGTGCATGTGGGTTAAGTATATGGTCGTGGCTGCTTTCTATGCGCGGGCAAAGTTAAGAATGCTCAGTGTTCGTCGTAGTCGTCGTTGTGGTGGCATAAAAGACTTGAATAAACCTGAATAAACCTCCGCGGCCCACCTTAACGCACACGCAACTACATATCTCTTTGGCTCTAGGTGGGTTGCCAGGCAGATAGGTAGGTGGTTGTTTGTGGCAGAGCTCAAACTTTTCTCTGGGTTCCGGGATGCTGTTTCTCCCATCTCATTCACTAAATCTGAATAATAAAAAGGTTAGGAATACGGAAATCCCGATTTTTCATCTCCTTTTGGTTGTTAAATATAAACAAATGTATATCCTCTCACTAGTGCCATCGAGTAGAATCTCCTCTGCCAAAAATCAGCGCTTAATCTCCATTTTTAGGGAACTTGTGGTAAAATGAAGTTTCGAAATGGAGACCATCTCAACTTTTTATTTACTGATTTCTCTTTGAAAAATTAAAAGTTAAGAACTTTTGTTTAACGAATACGTTCTTCTCGATGGCACCAGAGATTCCAATAATCATTTACCAATTTAAAAAGATTTTTATCCAACATAACCTCACTTTTTTGAATAAAAATTAGTTATAGTAGGCGACAAACACCTGCAAGGAAGGGTTTCGTAACTTTAGGTGCTATATTGATATTGGGCCTTATATCCATTTTAAACTTTTTTAGTTAAATGTATTATTAAATACTTTACATGATATTGGATGATATTACATGATATTCTTATACGGTAGGCATAGATTGAGTTCAACCCAAGAGGGCTTGCACCTCTCGCTTTTCTTCTGAAATCATTTCAGTGATGATTCATGATTATTTTGAGGCCAAAAAGAAAAAATCGCTAGAGGGATTGTTGAATAAACTTAATTGTTTTTTTATATTCAAGTTATTACGTATATTTTTGTAAAAATTACTCCAAAGCAGTACCTTTGTAGCTTAATCTCTGTAGTTTTGCATCGAAAAAAGTATTCAAACGTTCTAAAGTATCTAAACATTTTTTGGACATCCGGGATCCATTAAAATTTTGGAAAAAGTGTGAAAAATTTCAGTTTTTATCGGTTTTTCAAATACTTCTTTACTTCAGAGCATGCTACGTTAAATTCGTCTCAACTAAACTTAAAATGCATTAAATTCCCCGTAAAACTAAAGAAAAAAGAATTTTTTATCTAATATAGTTTAGGAGATACAGCCTTCGGAATTTATATTTTCCTAAAAATTTGTAAAAAAAAAAATTAGTTTTAGTTTTTGTGAAATTGCATATTTCTTGCGCACTGTGGACAAGAATAGTCCGAATATTAGTTAAAGCAGACTTTACAAAAAGGAAATCTAAAAAAATAAAATGCTATATCTCTCACACGTCCGAAATTATAGCGCGTTGAACCACTTTTATAAAAGTTCTTTAAAAAGCAAGTTTTTTTAAATATGGCGTTTCTACTGCAATTTGCGTTAAAGTTTGTTGTTATAATAATAAAAATGCATCAGAGAACATACAAATTTGAAAAGCTTTAATAATTCCTGAAATATATCCATAAAAATCGAGGGCATCAACTTTTAAAAGAAAACTCATTTCTATGGACATATATCAGGAATTATCAAAGTTTTTCAGATTTGTGTGTTATTTTGTTACTTTTATTATTATAACAACAACTTTTAACGCAAATAGTAGAAATGAACGAACTTTTATAAAAGGGTATTTTTCAACACGCATAACTTCGGACGTATGAAAGATATAAATATGAAATATGCTTTTTCACAAAAACTAAAGCGAAATTTTTTTTGACAAATTTTTTATAAAAATATAAATTCCGAAGGCTGTATCTCCTAAACTATATTAGATGAAAAATTCTTTTTTTTTTTTTAGTTTTACGGGGAATTTAATGCACTTCAAGTTTGGTTGAAACGAATTTAAAGTAGCCTGCTCTGAAGTAAAGAAATATTTTAAAAACTGAGAAAAACTGCATTTTTTCACACTTTTTCCAAAATTTTAATGTGTCCCGGATGTCCAAAAATATTTAACATTTAGATACTTTTTTTCTATGCCAAATTACAAAGTTAAATTTACAAAAGCACCGCTTTAGAGTTATTTTTACTAAAATGTACATAATAACCTGAAAATAAAAAGAAGAAATTAAATTTATTCAACAGTCCCTCCAGCGATTTTTTTTTCTTTTTGATCTTAAATCAATCGTGAGGGATCACTGACATGATTTCAGAAGAAAAAAAGAGAGGTGCAAGCCTTTCTGGATTGAATCCAATCCAAGCCCATCGTGCTTGATATTTTTATATATACGGAGCATTATTTCTCAAGTATACCCAGCCCAAAAAATGAATTTCTCCGATCGGGCTCAAATTTACAAAAAGTTTAGTCCTATTAGATGGAACTTCAAAAAAACAAAAGATAAAAAATTCGCCGAGGTAGGAAGGATGAAATTTTTGTACTTTACGCGGAGTCTCTATGTCGGATATAAATATCTTTTTATGTATGGGATATAAAAAATTTTAACCCAAACTATCAAACGTTTTCGAAAGATTTTTGTCCAGTATTTCGAATGAAACTAAAAAATTTTTGAAAAATTCAAAATTTAGCCAGCATTTTTTGGAAATCAAAAATAATTTTGATTTGTTTTTAAGTTCGACCCTTTTTTTCTTTTTTATAAGTAAAAATAAAGCTTGAAATGTTTACTTTCAGATCCTTGAATAGGCAAGTGTCGTTTTTTGTTGTTTTTGAATAATTGAATTAAGTAACCTGGTAAATTCAAAAAAATTTTCCTATGCCCGAAAAAAATTGGGAAAATTTTGTGCGTGTACAGTTTTTGATAAAAAATAATATTCTTAAAACGGAAATTCAAAAAAAAATTTTGTTGATTTTAGAATTTTTTGAAAATTTTCAAAAATGAATTTTTTTAAATTTCATTAATCGCGCATTTTTAATATATAAATAACATTTATACTTATTATATTTTGTACCTTTACCTTACTTACATTAAATTGTACCTTTATTATATTTTGTACCTTACGCACATTAAAAACAAAAAATATTTTTGATTTTCAAAAATGATGGCTAAATTTTGAATTTTTCAAAAATTTTTTTATTTTATTTTTTATTTTATTTTTTTATTTTTATTTTTCTATTTTATTTTTTTATTCCAAAGATTAGGAAATAATTTATCGAAAACATTTTGGTCAAAATGTTTTATATGCCATACATAAAAAGATATTTATATCCGAAATAGAGGCTCTTTACGCAAAGTACAAAAATTTCACCCCCTCTACCTAGGCGAGTTTGTGACTAAACTGATCAATCTCTTTTTTTTTTTTTTTGAAGTGTCACCTAATAGGACTAAACTTTTTGTAAATTTGAGCCCGATCGGAGAAATTAATTTTTTGGGGTAGGTATACTTGAGAAATAATGCCCCATACATATCTAATCACACTTAATGTGATTAGCATTAGGTGATAAGTGTTTTGGCCCTATGTCAATTTTGGGTCTACGTCAATTTCGGGTCCTACGCGAATTTTGGCCCTGTGTTAATTTAGGGTCCGTCACGAATTTTGGGCCCTATTTCAATTTTGGATCCAATGTGAATTTTGTTTCCTATGCCAATTTTGAGTCCTATATCAATTTTTGGTCCTACGCAAATTTTGAATCCAATGCCAATTTTTGACTCTATTTCAATTTTGGGTCCTACGTGAATTTTGGATATCAAATCAACTTTGGGCCCTCTGCTAATTTTGGATCCTCTGCTAATTTTGGACCCTATGTTAATTTTGGTCCTACGCGAATTTTGGACCCCATGTCAATTTAGGGTCCTACACGAATTTTGGGTTCTATGTCAATTTTGGGTCCTATGCCAATTTTGAGCCTTATGTCAATTTTGGGTCCTACAAAAATTTTGGATCCTATGTCAATTTTGGACCCTATTTCAATTTTTGGTCCTACGCGAATTTTGGATCCTAAATCAATTTTGGGTCCTACGCAAATTTTGGACCCTATGTCAATTTAAGGCCCTACACGAATTTTGGGTCCCTTGCCAATTTTGGGCCCTGTGTCAATTTTGGGTTTGACGCGAATTTTGGATCCTAACTCAATTTTGGGCCCTATGTCAATTCCGAGTTCTATGTCATTTTGGGCCCTGCGCGGCTTTTGGGTCCTATGCCAATTTCGAGTCATATGCCAATTTTGGGCCTTATGTAAATTTTGGGCCCTATGCCAATTTTGAGTCCTATGCCAATTTCGGGTCCGTATGACGGACGGACAACAGACCTTATAAGGTTTTCTGCCCGAGGCTGCGAAACCCTAAAAATGTAATTTTCGGTATTGGAATTGAAATTTATTGAGACTGCAAATTAGTTTCGTAAGATCGTGGGCAGCAGTTGATTGACGATAAAGCCGGTGATGTTTTCTTTTTCTTCCTTCCTCTCCATTAATTCTCGGTGATGATCCTGGCCGGATGTCGGCTGTCACGAAATGTTAGCTTAGGTCAGGATTGGCCGGAGGTGTTTAGCCGTGAACGAGTGAATGGATCCTCGTGTTACAGTGTCAGAGAAATAAAGAAAGGAAGGAAAGGGGGGTCCAGTAGGAAAAGTCAGAAGGGGATTGAGATGAAAAAATAATCCGAAAAGGAAAAATCGACAAATACGTGATCTCGCAAACATACTGCGATTTTAAATCGCATCTCGTTCCCATTCGTCAAAAAGTATTCCCCTTTCACACGGCATATTGTCGAAATCTTCCGGGTTTAGATAAATACATAAACTCCTCTTAACACAACAAAAAAAGTAATCCGGGACTTCTGTATTGTGAGAGTACAAGTTTCTTTTTCAAAATACTACAATTTACTGCAAATCAGAGCATCCAGATTTTTAGTGGGAAAAATAATTCAAAAAGCTTTCAATTTTTTGTTTTAGTTTTTCAGGAATGCCAATACAAAAAAATACAATTAAATTCTAAATTTTAATACAAGTTTGGAAGTTAATTTTTTGGCGCAATAAAAATGTTGTTAAAAATTTGGGGTACGCTATTTCTTTCGAGTGATAAAATATCCCGTTGTTGATTTATCCACTGTACCGGAGATTTAAATAAAAAATAATTGGTCCCGACGACACTAATGCCGATATTCATGAGTTTATCAATTAGCATTTGGCAAGAAGCTCGAGTCAGCTATAGATTTAAGGGGACATTAAAAAGACAGAGAATTATAATAATATAAGAAACCAGTAGAGCCAACAACGCGTGTCGTTCTCAGCGGGGTATCGTCTCAAATTTATAATATATTACGCACGAAATCCAGTACAGTGCAGCCAACAGCTGTCCCGCATTCGTCATTGTTTATTGCCTCGGATTACTAATTTTATTACCATCGTTTTTCTCCAAGCCTTTGGTAAATCGAATGAGAAAGAGTGCCACTGTGGCAAACCAGTCATTTAACTTTCAAAAATTCTCCAAAAAAACTGAATTTTATACTTTCATATTCATTTGGTTGAAACATTTTGTAAATTTAAATTAATTAAAATAAAAAATTACTTGACTAGTATAAAATTTTTGTTATTTAAATTAAATTAGTTGTAAAGAAATTGTTGGATTTTCATTCGTTTGTTTTTCATTTTTTTGTTTTTCAAGTTGTGAATAAACTTGAGAAGTATTTGAAAATTATTTTTGCTCTCTTGTTCCTTTTTTTTTTCTTTCGTTATCAGTTCCTGCGTTGTGCAACGACCTCGATAGAGCCTTAACATCCAACGGATATCCGGCAAATTCTTTTCTCTTGACTACCTGTTTTTTTCTCTATCTCTCTTGACTTCTTCCTACGTAAAACTCGTCACTAGTAAATGATTTCGCGATCGATCTTCTTTAGCAATAAAAAAAACTAATAAATTCATTAACATATGTCGAGAAGCTTGTCTCGTGCGGAAAACACGAAGGGCCTGATTTGTATGCACAAATTAATAAGTCGGCCGGTTTTCGTTTTTTATTTCCCCGGCAGGTTCGATCAACATAAAATTAAAATAAATAAACGATCCCTCGCAAAAATTAATATTATTAAACCTGTCAGTTTTTTAAAAATGAGTTTTTAATAGTGTTTTTTTTAAATATTTTTTTTGTGCGAAAGAAGCTTCTGCTTTATATGAAACAGCGGATTTAATAATGAAGAGTCTATTCAGTGGCCAAGTTCTTAGAACTTATCGGCGCCAGAGATTTTTTAACTTCAGATCAATAATAAATTATTATACTCTACCCGGAATAATCTGCCTGCGGCTAATCAATATCTTCGGTTTCAATGAGATATCGCCGTGCATAATTTCTCCGAAGTATCGTTTTTTAAGTTGATAACACCATTCTTAGTAAAAAAAATTTAATTAGACAGTTTACTAATTTTGAACTTTTTAAATTTTATATTTATATTGGAATATTAGAGGGTCTTCAAATTTGAAAATTCACAAATGGGAACGACTCTTAAATTCAAATGAGGGATGTAAATTTTCATGAAAAAAATTACCGTTTGAAATTTTCACAAAAACGTCCTGAAATTTTTCATTGAGAATTTTCAGTACTTATTTTTATATTTTATTTTGTGAAACCTCATTTCTTAGGTATTTTCAATTATATTTACTAATTAATTATAATTAATATAATAGTTAATTGTTAATTAACAATAGTTAATTACTAACGATCTACTTTTTTAGTTTTCAAATTATCAACCTTTCCAAGATTTGTAAGTTGGACTGATATTTTATATAATTATTATATATAATTTAAAACTTCTCGTTTTTAATGGAGATCTTGCAGAATCGAAAATTAGGCAATGAAGGAAAGAAAAATTGAAATAATTTGGAAGTCTGTTTTTAAAATTGGTTCCGATATGTCGTGGGAGTGGTGTCTCTCTTGGAAAAGTGACGAACACGTCAATGTAAAAAAATAAGTTTCCATCATTACCAGCCGATATGGAAGAAATTTATATAGATAATTATGATAAATAATAAACTAATAAATAATAAAAGTAATAATAATAAATAAATAATAAACTTTCTAATAAATAAAATATTAGTTATGCTCATAATTATAAATTATTTAAATTGGAAGATGTTATGGAAATTTGAGAACTCAAAAATTTAGAAATGAGAAATTAGAACATTTGAAGAGTCTAAAATTCGAAGAATGAAAATTAAAAAAAGGTTTCAGAATCTCAAAAGGTTTTTATTCTTTACTTTTTCAATTTACTAATTTTCCATTTTTGAAATCTAATTATAACCGAATCCCTTTCAAATCATGCAGGGCCGGTGGGAGATCTATTCAGAATTAGCTTGCCAATGAAATATGTTTTTTATGTAAAAAATAAGGGGACACGTATTTTTTAAAATTGATATAGCGACATATTTACATTTTTTACGAAAATTTTTATAAATTTTAAGGAAAAAAGTAGTTTTTTGCCAATTTTACTTTAAAAACCTTGCCATTTTTTCAATTTTTGAGATAATAAGGTTTTTCTTGTTCCAGTTTGTCATATTTTTCTCATTCTCGCGACATCCACGAACCAAATTAAAAAATAATAACAAAAGGTAAAGTTATTTCGATTTTTGGAAAAAACGAAAAAAAAGTTTCTCAAAACCACCACCTTTTTTTCCCCTGAAGTTTTGTGAAATAATAGATACTAATATAGTCTATTTACCATAAATTTCTCATTTGGTATTTTTTTGTTTTTCGGAAGCAAAAAATTATTTTATATTTTGGCTTCACAACCTTGGCATTTTGGCAATTTTTAAGATTTTAAGGCTTTTCTTGTCTCAGTTTATCAAATTTTTTTCAATCTTTCGAAACTTATGAAAAAAACAAAGAATAAAAACTGGTAAAGCTATTTCGTTTTTTTTTTTTTTTTTGAAAAAATAAAACAGGAAATTTTCTTCAAACAGCTACCTCTTTTGTGTTGAAATTTTCAGGTGTTTTAATATACTCTACCTACCATAAATTTTAGAACTGGATTATATTTGGATTTCAAAAAAAAAATTCTATTTTTTTCTAGAATAGGTATAATAAATCCGAGAACAACAAGAAGAATAGAATTTCTTGTTTCTTGAAGTGTAAATACAATCCAGTTTTAAAATTTATGGTAAGTACACTATATTATCACTCAACGCATCTGAAAATCTAAATAGGTTTATCAGTTTTTATTCTGTCTTTGTTTGAAGAAAATCTCGTGTTTTATTTTTAAAAAAATTGAAATAGCTTTACCAGTTTTTATTATTTCATCGCTTCTGTCATCGATTTCGAAGGAATATAAAAAAATTGATAAACTGATACAAGAAAAATTTTTAAAATGCCAAGGTTTTGAAGCAAAAATATATAATTATTTTTTTCTCTCAAAAAACAAAAAATACCAAATGGGAAATTTATTAGTAGGCTATATTGGTGCCTATTATTTCTTAAAAGTTCAGAGGAAAAAAGGTGGGGTATTTGAAAAACAATTTTTTTCGTTTTTTCCAAAAATCGAAATAGCTTTACTATTTTTAATTATTTTTTTAATTTTCTTCGTGGATTTCGAAAGAGTTAGAAAAACGTGCCAAATTTAAAGAAGAAAAACCTTAATGCATTAAAAATTGAAAAAATGGCAACGTTTTTAAAATAAAATTTCTTAAAAAAACTCATTTCTTCCTTAAAATTTAAAAATATTCGTAAAAAATGTAAATATGTCGCTATGTTAATTTAAGAAAATACGTTTCCCCTTATATTTCATGTACAAAAACATATTTCATTGGCAAGCCAATTCTGAACAGCTCTTTGGCTTTGTTTATTTTTATTTATTTAACGCAAAGTGTGCTAAAAAGGACAATTTTGCAGTTTTTGTTTTTTTCCTCTTCAGGAACGATTGTCAAATAACACAAAACGTCTTAAATCCATGCGGGAACACTCCCAGTCTCCCAGGATACAAATAATTTGCATAATAATTAACTTAATTGTTATAAACAAATTAAGTCAACAAGTAAACAACGGAGTGGATTGATGAACGAAAAAATGTTTTTTTGTCTAAAACTGCTATATTTTACTTCTAGAGCAACATTGAGTGGTAAACATGTATGAAATATGTAA
The DNA here is from genome assembly GCA_037177015.1 of Euceroptres primus. Lineage (NCBI taxonomy): Eukaryota > Metazoa > Arthropoda > Insecta > Hymenoptera > Figitidae > Euceroptres > Euceroptres primus. Next base: position 37,245 of record JBAGKK010136569.1, read on the forward strand.
AATTATTATTGTTATAAACATTTATCAAAAAAATTAATAGATTCTCAGTTTTCTCCAAATTTTATCCCCTTTTTCAGTTGCATTGTTTGATATGCTCATAGAAGTTGCAAATTTTTATTATCGGTTGTCAAAATATGATAACAATTATTTTTATAAACAAATTGGATAAACAAAAGCAAAATTTTGTCATTTTTATGCAGAATCTTTGGTTTTTTCACGCAAGTTTGCCTCTAAATGCGTTCACGGAGAGGTCCATCTACAGGAAATTGATGACTATTAACAATTCTCGTTTTTTATAAACAAACTGGATAAACAGAAGCAAGATTTTGACATTTTCGCGCAGAATCTCTGGGTTTTCTACACGAGTTTGTCTCTAAATGCGTTAACGGAGAGGCCCAACTACAGGGAATTGATGAGTATTAACAATTGTCATTTTTTATAAACAAATTGTATAAACAAAAGCAAAATTTTGTCATTTTCGCGCAGAATCTTTGGTTTTTTCTAAACACAAGTCAGCCTCCAAATGCGTTACGTGGGAGGTCTAACTACAGAACATTGTTAATTAATAACAATTGCCATTGTTATAAAAAAATTTTTATACAAAATCGTACATTTTTATGTTTGGAATTTAAATCCTTCACTTTTATAAATAAATATAATAAGCAAAAACCCGTTTGTATTATTGCATTAATTTCAGGGTAAAAAAGTCTATTTTTTTCAACTTCTTCACTTTGAAATGACTTAATAAAGTAGGATCTCTACGAATATTTTATTTAAATTGAATTTTTTTATTTGCATAAAGAAGTTTAATAAACAAAAACCATTTTTCAAAGCCTGATGAAATAATTCTACAAATTCTTCGTTCTTTTTTCATATTCCCTGAGGTTGTATGTACTCTTAATACAAAAAATGTCTTATTGTTTGTAACCATGGAAATATTGTTTTGAATTAACAATTTTCTGTAGTTCTGTATGTTCTGTCCGTTAACGCATTTAGAGGCAGATTCACGTGAAAAAATCAAAGATTCTTCGCGAAAATGCCAAATTTTTCTTTTGTTCATCCATTTTGTTTATAAAAAATGATCATTTTTAATAATCATTTTCCTGCAGTTGGACCTTTCCGTTACCGCATTTAGAGGCAAACCGACGAGAAAAAACCAAAGATTCTGCGCAAAAATGACAAAATTTTGCATTTGTTTATCAAGTTCGTTTATAAAAATAATTGTTATCATATTTTGACAACTGATAGTGAGAACTTGTAAGTTCTATGAGTATATCAAGCATTGAAACTGAAAAAAGGGGTGAAATTTGCAGAAAACAGAATCTATTAATTTTTTATGATAATTGTTTATAGAAATTGGTAATAATTTTATATATTTCATGCATGTTTACCATTCAATGTTGCGCTGGAAATAAAATATAGCACTTTAGTTTAAAAAAAATTTCGTTCAACAAACCACTCCGTTGTTTATTTATTGACTTAATTTGTTTATAAAATATTTTAACAATTTTTATAACAATAAGTTGATTATTATGTAAATTATTCGTATCCTGGGAGTGCCCCCGCATGGATTTAAGACGTTTTGTGATATTTGACAATCATTCCTGAAGATGCAAAATTGCCCTTTTTACCACACTTTGTGTTAAATAAATAAATATAAACAAAGCCAAATGTAAAAATCGCGTCTCACAGATCTCTTAAAAATTTATTTAACTGTAATTTTTAAAAAAATCAGATGTAAACTGAAGGCTGTAGACTTTTTTGAACAGTAAATTCCTGTTTCGGACCACTGCTCGCCGGCCTGCATGATTCGAAATGGATTTGGTCTTATAGTATTTTGAAAAATTAGTACATAAATTAAACATTTGGATATGAAGACTTTAAAAATGGAAACTTACAACAATTTTGATCAATTAGATGATTTAAAAATAAAATAGTCCCTTGAAATCTAATTTATTAAAGTTCAAATTTGTCAAGTACCTTCATTTAGAACTAAAAAACTAGAACTCGTGAAATAATCAGGAAATTCGACTAATAGAATGTTTGAAAATCACAAAATTTCAATTTTGGAATTCTAAAATTATTTTATATGTTATACTCTCATTTTGTATTTAAAAAAAAATGGAACACATTGATTTCACAATGAAAATTTTCACAATAAGCTAATTGAAATTTGCAGAATTTTTAAAATGAAATTGAAAATTTCCAGACTAACATCTCGAATGTAAATATTGCTCGTGGGTACAAGAGTAATTATCGATTTTTGTCACAATTAGTTTATTGAAATTTGCAGAATTTTCGACATAAAAAGGAAAATTTCAAATGAAAATTCTCAGATAAATATTTCTGAATCTGCTTAGTAATCAAAGAGTAATCTGCTGAGAAAAGCAGCCGATTTCCTTGGAGCTGCAGTTCGTGCTCAAGACTTTCCTGTAGCTCTCAACTTCCGGCGGAAGGACATCCTTTTTCCGTCTGTCTATTTTCCCCCTCCCCCCTTTCATCTCCTCTTTTTCCTGGCACAGAAGTGAATGTGTTTTCTTCCTGTGGCGCGAGGCGGCATCTTTTTACTGCGTTTGATAAACGGCTAGAATAGAATCGAGGGGGAACTTGGAGAACTAAATTTCAACCCCTCATTTCTTGGCAAGCAGACTTGTCAACATATATTTAACCCAAAAAATAAATAGTTGTAGTCTTGAAAGTCTTAATCTTAAAGAAAGGAAAAGATTCTTTTAATGATTGGAGAGAATTTTTTGATAGATTTTCAAAAAACTAACTTTATCTGGGAAAAAATAAGGATGAAAAACAATTGTTTTGTTAAATTGGTTTCAATTTCTTTGAACTGCATTTTATTTGAATTAGGTGTAAATGGAGAGAAGTCTTTAGTTGATAAGAAGCTGAGTGCTTTTAGCGAATCGACTACTGTCTTTCAGAGTGCTTGCAAGTCGATTATTTTATCCAGAAGCTACATTTTGCTCGTCGGTAAAGTAAATAATTACACACGTCTCTCATTTTCGCTCATGCCATTCTGTTGGCAAGCCTTCCTTAACGTTTCTCGCGATTGATAAACGACCGGAAGGAAGCCAGGGGCGGTTCTCTCTACACCGGAAGCTAGGCAGGATGTGGTCTGTTGTCAATTTACAATATAAATTGAATTCTTGAATGCTCCCGTATACTTGACTCAAGTCTCGATAATTCGATAGTAAACTTGCAAATAAATCGGTGAAAACCTACAATTATCTTGCCAGAATGACTGAAAAAGGTAAAAATTGTAAAAAAGGGATAAAAATAACTCTAAAGTCAGTTGATAATAAATTATTGATTAAAAAATAATTAATTCGTTACAATTAAATAATGTAGATTGTTTCAGTTCCTAGTGTAATGTTTTAGGTCCTAAAACATTTTCCAAAAATAATTTTTAACCAAAATTTCTTATGTAATTGATAATACAATAATGTCTCGTATTCGCAAGCTTTTATTAGCCATATGCTCGTTTTAAATCTATAGTTTCCCAGACCGGAAACGTCGTTAGAACGGAAAACGGATATCCCGCTTTTAAAAACATGTGATCTCAATATGTCGCGTTATTTTCGTTTCTTGGGGTTTCAATTCATAGATTAAATTCATAAATTGGAAATTTTTTCTAATGCAAAGACTTACGATTTTGGAAAAAAGGTAAATCCCAGTTGAAGTAAAAATGTAAAAATAATAATTAAAAAGTAGAATTAATAAAGAAAAGGATTATTATGCCGAAAAAATACATTACAATCAAAATAAACACAGTAAATTCAGAATATCAAAACGTTGCAAGATCATTTTTTTAATAATCAAGAACAATTAAAATGTGAATAATAATAAAAATAATAATAAGGGGGACAAAAAAATATATTCATTTGTTTTTGGATAAAAGTGTTGCAAATCAAATTGATTCATTTTTTGGATTATTTTGGTAGCGTATATAAGTTACCGAAGGTGCAAGTAACCGAACCAATATTGTACAGAAAATTTTTTTACCGAATCCCCAGATTGCCGAGTTTATAGATTCCCGAATTTTCATTTAACTGAACTTTCAGTGTGCCGAATTTTCAGTTTACCGAATTTGCATCTTACCGAATTTTCAGATTTTCGAATTTTCATTTTACCGAATTTACAAATTTCCGAATTTTTATTTTACCGAATTCGCATCTTATCGAATCTTCAGAGTCCCGAATTTTTATTATACCACAGGGTGTCTACTCACCCTAGAAAACCTGCAAAACCTGGAATTGTCAGGGAATTTTTTTATACCTGGAAAAACCTGGAAATGCCAGGGAATTTTTTTCAAAGTCAGGGAATTTTTTCGGGCGTACTGAATTTTTTTAAATTGTAACACAATTAAATAACGATATTCACAAGGACTGGAAAATATATTATTCGTAATAAACTCGTGACATTATATACTTATTCCGATTTAAATTGAACGCGGGAGAGAAAAAAACGAAAAGCTTTGGAGATAAAAGAACTTGGAGCGAAACATAAGAAAATTCTGGAACAAGCACAAAAAGAAGCCATCGCACTGGAAGAAAAAATTGCAGAAATAAAAAATTATCCAGAACAGAATATATTTAAGAAAATATTTAAATGTTTTATTCCTAACGTTATTTCTTTATATTTAAATGTTTCATTCCTAACGTTATTTTCTTTATAAATGTTGTTTCGTTCGTAAACGAAAATTGATTTAATTATTTTATTTAATTTATTTAAATTTATTTAATATTTATTATTTATTTTATTTTATTATTTATGTATTTATTTAATTTATTTATTTTAATTATTTATTTATTAATTTATTTAATTTGACTGTGTTTTGTATTCTCTATTACATGTTCATGTAGATTTTGTCACAAAACACCATAAGTACTCTTATAGCATAACGTATTAAATAAACATTATTTTGAAATACATCTGCTATTTCACTGTTTTATCACCCGTCATTTTTTTTCTAAATTTATTAAATTTAAATAATTATAATTGAAACATTCACATGTGGATAACAAATGGGATACTCAATGATTAGATAATACTTTAATGGGGGCGGGGGTGTTATAAAATTCCGTATTCTATACTTGAATGGCCAAAAAATGATATCTGGAAAAATCTAGAAACACCTGGAAAAGTCAGGGAATTTATTTTCAGGATTTGAGAAGACACCCTGTACCAAATTTTCAATTTACCGAATTTGACTCTGGTCGAATTTTGAGTTTACCGAATTTTGAGTTTACCGAATTTTCAGTTTACCGAATTTTCAGTTTACCGAATTTTCAGTTTACCGAATTTGCATCTTACCGAATTTTCAGATTCCCGAATTTGCATCTTATCGAATTTTCAGATTCTCGAATTTTCATTTTACCGAATTTGCATTTTATCGAATTTTCAGATTCCCGAATTTTTATCATACCGAATTTTCAAATTACTGAATTTGACTCTGGCTGAATTTTGAGTTTACCGAATTTTCAGATTCCCGAATTTTTATTGTACCGAATTTTAAATTTACCGAATATGGCTCTGGCCGAATTTTCAGTTTACCAAATTTACATCTTACCGAATTTTCAAATTTCCGAATTTTCATTTTACCGAATTTGCATATTTCCGAATTTTTATTTTACCGAGTTTTCAGATTCCCGAATTTTCATCTTACGAAATTTGCATAATTTTTATTATATTTATTATTATATCGAATTTTTATTTTACCGAATTTGCATGTTATCAAATTTTTATTTTCCGACTTTTCAGTTTATCGAATTTGCATCTTACTGAATTTTCAGATTCTCGAATTTTCATTTTATCAAATTTGCATCTTACCGAATTTTCAGATTCCCGAATTTTCATTTTACTGAATATGCATCTTATCGAATCTTCAGATTCCCGAATTTTTATTATACCGAATTTTCAATTTACCGAATTTGGCTCTGGCCGAATTTTCAGTTTACCAAATTTGCATCTTACCGAATTTTCATATTCTCGAATTTTTATTTTACTGAATTTTCATATTCCCGAATTTGCATCTTACCTAATTGCGCAGTCCCTAATTTATAAATTGAAAATTCGGTAAAATAAAAATTAGGGAATATGAAAATTGGGTAAAATGAAAAATCGGTAATATGCAAAATCGGTAGGATGCAAATTCGGGAATTCAAAAATTCTGTAAACGGAAAATTCGGTAAGATGCATATTCAGAAAATTGAAAATTTGGGAATATGCAAATGCGGTAAGATAAAAATTCATGAATCTGAAAATTCGGTAAGATTCAAATTCTGCAAACTAATAATTCGATAAAATAAAAATTCGGGAATCTGGTAATTCGTCAATCTGTGGTTCGGAAAAAGAAATTTGATATAATTCTGGTTCGCTTACTTTCACTTTCGCTAACTTACATAAGCCCCCATTTTTTTAGTAGTTTGATGCCTCCTGATTTACTGTAAATGAAAATAACGAAATCACTTAAATTTTTCATTATGCATTTCATTCATTTCACTTAATATTTTTTAAAAATATAATTCGAGAAAAAAACAGTTTTATAAAAAGAAACATAAACACACCACAAGCATGATTTTCATGAAATAACAATTTTCCAAATACACATAGTAAATTTTTTTCAATTTTTCTTGTTGGATTTTTGTCTAATTTTAATTTTATTTAAAAAATTTACATTGAACATATTTTTTATGACTATCACTTTTGATACTTTTGTAATTTTCTTTCTTTCAATTTAATTTTTTAATGAACTTTATTGTGTTTGACAAAATTCATTTATTTTATTTTAATAATTTACTTTAGTTGTAATGTAAAAAAATATTGTTAGAATATTGTTCGGGGCTTACAAATTTTAAACAGATTGAAATTCGATTTTATTTTAGCTAGGCTTCGACATTTATCTTAAAAGTGACTAATCGCCTGTGGAATTCAAAAAGTGCCTCTGATTTTTTAACATTCTTGACTTTTACGACTCAAACGAGAAGATTAGAGTGGAGACGACGTAAAGTACGTTTTCTCCGCACTTTGTTGCCGAGTTTTTCATCGCCGCAGTGCCGAACGACACTAAAAACTTGATTTGTTCACTCATCCTCTCCTCTCTTTTTTGCATTTTTTTTTCTCTGCTGTTATTCTCTCTGTGCATTTTTACGAGTTCATATATAACAGGGGCATAATGGCGACAAGTTCGGGACGCTGATGATTTGTGCTGATGTTTAAACACCCCTTCTTGGAATATTTTCGCCCTTTTGCACCTCCAGAATTATGTTCCCGAGGTTTAACTTTTATCTCCAGACGCAAAATTGACGATTTTTTAAAACTTTTATTACAAGTTTAAAGTTTTGGAATTCTAAAGCCTTGAAATTAGAAGCTGTTTCAAATTCTAAGATATTCAAACGTGAATCGCTTTTTTTAGGTACAAAAGAAAAAAAAATCAATAAATTGTATTTTTGAATTTAATTTAAAATATAAAAATCAATGAGAGTTTTAAATTGCTTTTTTGTTAGTGTGGGTATAAAATACTGTCGCATTTAAACGATTTTCGTTTAGTGACGACTTTCAGGGTCGCTTAAGAAGGCAATAACAATAAAAACTGTCATTTTCGAGTCGATCTACTTGGGATGCTCCTTTATCACAACAGCAAGGTAGTTAGAATGGTCTTCGAAACTTACTCGTATCTGCCCACCATGGAGGTCCGCGTTCCGCGACATAATCGATCCACTCGAGACTCAAAAGCCTCTTTAGGATAAGAAACGACCGAGAGGCCAAAGTGTGAAAGGCATTTCGGCGCATGACAGACGTATAAAATCCACTTTAACAACCGGATTCTTTCACTCCTTTTTTTTCTTATTTTTTTAAGAACACTGGTTTGTCCTTCAAAACAATTTATCAAAAAGTGTATTTACATTTTATATTTTTAAACATTATTTGCATCTTAATGAGATGAGAGGCGTCATTTTAAAAATTCTGCAAATTTTAATTAGATAATTGTCAAAATTTTCGTGACGAAAAATTGTAATCTAAGCTTATGAAAAATGTTAGATTTCAGCATAAAATAATCATTTTCTTATTGAGATATGAAAATACTGGGAACTTTCAGTGAAAAATTTTAATCACTACAATAAAGACAGAAATAACTGAGAACAAAATTTGTTGCAGGTAATTTTTTAGAGGGATAAAATTTTATTCATGTAACTTTATGTCTTTCAAAATACATGTGTTGTCATGGCAAAACAAAAGCAAATTTAACCGATATTTGGATTAAATTGAGCAGTAAGCGGTCAAAAATGAATAAGTCAATTTTTCAAACAATTGAGATAAGCATAGATTCTATATATTTAGGATTTTAGGAATCCGTCTGTCATTGTTATATTTAGGAAAAAATATTTTTAGGTAAAGAATTTCAACTTTTAAAATATTGTACTTTACCAAAACTGCATAAGTCCAAAGAAAAAATTTTTTTTCATTAAAAATTTATTATAACTTATTGCAGATTTATGAACCTTATGAACTGTTTCTTAAAAATATGAAAAAAATTTCATGATTTACAAAAAATTAACCACGTTTTGATAGTATTTTATAATAGAGTAAAGTTACAAAAATGAAGATTTTAAAACAAAAAAATCATTTGAAGTGATTAAATATGATATACATAGTATTCATATTTATACGAAATACTTTTTTTTTTTGTTTCCACGTTTAAAACTTGAAAAATCTGTTCATAAGCAGGCAAAAGTGAATAAGTCCATTTCAATTTTGTTAATTACTTCTATACGGGAAAAGCTACATATTTTTTCTCTCTAATATTTATTGTGGATGTCAACTAATCTTAATGCTGAAATTAGAATTTAGATGTTATTATTCGTTTTCAAGATATAGCATTTTTGCAATTATGATTTGGTGAATTGGTAAATAATTGACCAAAAACATGAAAAATGGACTTATGCACTTTTGGCCGCTTACTCCTCAATTTTAGCTAAATATTTTTTCTCTCTCTGATATTTATTGTGGATGCCAACTAATTTTAATGCTAAAATTAGAATTTAGACGTTATTATTCGTTTTCAAGACACAGCATTTTTACAATTATCTCAAAAACATGAAAAATGGACTTATGCACTTTCGGCCGCTTACTCCTCAATTTATCCTGTGAATTTAATTCAGGGTGTCTAGCGTCCTGGAAATCCTTGAAAAGCTTGTAAAGTCCTTGAATTTTTTTTACCTGGAAAAACCTGAAAAAGTCCTTGAATTTCACTTATAGTCCTGGAATTCTTATCTCTCTACATTTGAATTAGTAGTCTTCTTTAAGTAACAGGGTTGGTACAGGTCAGAGAATTCTGGAACGTCAGGGAATTTAAAAATGGTCAGGGAAAATCAGGAAAAGTCAAGGAAAACCTTCAAAGAGTCAGGGAACATTTTTTATTCAACAAATTATAATTATATCTCAATAAGTTATTATTGTAATTTAACAATTATTATAATTATATAATTATAATATGTATTACAAAATCAGGGATCACAGTAAATCCCCTATTCCCCCTTTTTCCCTTTTTCCCTATTATTCTCCGCATCTCCTAAAATCACCTTTTTAAGAGTTTTATTTCTTTCCCTCCTTTTTTTCCTTTTTATATTCAAATTTCCCAATAATTTTCCAAGCATTATGAGAAATAGAAGCTTGTGACTTTCAAAAACTATAAATGTTATCTTCAATTTCCTATGATTTCCAAATTTTCAAAGTCTATGAAAGTCACCTAAAATCTCTTAAAATTCTCCAGAATCTTTAAAATTGATTTAAAATCCTTAAAAATTCTCCAAATCTCCTAAAATCACTTTGTTCTTAGAGTTTCATTCCCTTTCCCCTTTTTTCCCCTTTTTATATTCAAATTTCCCAATAATTTTCCAAGAATTATAAGAAACAGAAACTTGTGACTTTCAAA
>JBAGKK010136894.1:0-24546 GCA_037177015.1 Euceroptres primus
GTAAGTGACCATGCGTGCAATTGTTTAATTCCAAACATAAATTAAGTGTAGTGATAATATATAAAACAATTTTTTTTGCAAATGAATCATGACATTGCATCATCTATTTCGAGCTTCCTATTCTTAATACTTGTCATATTTATTTTTCTATTTATATTTATTTATTTATATTGTCAAGGTCGAATGCCATACATTGCGAACTTAGTGACTTTTGAGGGGAAGTCCGACTTCATTTTTTTCTCTCAAACTCCCCGAAAATGATTTCCATTCCTAAAGTTGTACATCAACTTCCTATGCATTCACATTACTTACATTCAGAACTCAAGTAAGACTCTACGCTTATTACGCAGAAACATAGGTGTAGGAGTTATTTTTGTATAGAATTCATAATTATCACAAATATATTCCTTAATCTCTCTATTTCGTTTATTCATACTCTCTTGGGTTTGTCTTTTTTAAAAAAACATATTTTAGGCGGGATGAAATAATTCTTTTTTCGGAAATTTCGTGGTCTAATATGGTCAACTTTTTGACAATCATCCACATATATTATATATAATCGGCAACAAAGAAATAGATCAGAAATTCGAATAATAAGCTCAGAAGATTTAAAAAATAATAAAATTTCTCTGATGGATTCTTTGGAAAATTTCGATTGAACAGATTTTCAATACATAGTATTCAAGTAATTCAAGTAACAAAGAAATAGTCAGAAATTCTTAAATTTTTTTTTATATAGTATACACAGAGGATGAAAATAAGTATGTTTCCAAATTTTTTAAATTAAAAAGGTCAATAATTACTTTATAAACAGATAAAATATTTAAATACTAAAATACGAAGAATTTATGCATGTTCTCTTTTTTCTTTTAAGTATCGTCATTTGTCAATTTATAGTTGATCGGGGTATTTATTAGCATGCTCGAGTAGTGCTTGTAAATAAACTCAGACATTTCACAGCGGCATTCAAAGCGACACAGTAAGTCGGAAAAGTAAATATACTTATTACGTTTCTTGGTATTTCATATTTTCCTTCTTGAACATTTTTCCTTTCATCTGTCGAAGTAGTAACGATATCAGGGAAGGAAAGAGGTTGGGCGAATTCCTGGGACATCGGGTTACTCTCAAATGCAATTATGGCATTATATCATTGTGAAAATGTTATTTTAGATATACGCACACGTACTCCCGGCTATTTTTCATACTGCCCTTTTAATTATAATCAGGAATGCTATCTTTACTACGTTCCTCTAGTTTAAAACAAAATTTAAATGCGCGGTCTATCCCAACATTTGTAATTTACAAAAGCTACGCATTTTAATGTTTCAGAGTTTGCAGCTTCGAATAAATATGAGAGAGGAAAACTGAAATTTAATTTAAAAAGATTAAAATGAAACTTACAAGAATTGTCAGTCTGATCGTCTTTATTGAAAGTGGCTTTCACTTCATCTCGTTGGAGTGGACCCTCGTTGTTCTGATAAGGACTTCCAGTTGACAAAACAGTTGTGCTTTTGTTTTTCAACTCTTCGTCGTCCGTATTGTTCCATTCGAAAATAACTGTAAAGGCAAAGATAAATTCTGCTTACAAACTTATCATACATTTTCGACTTTAGCAATGTGTTTTTTTCGCTGGTTCACGTGGTTGAACCAGATTTTTTTCGCATTTTGGCTTATAAAAGTTCAAGGTCATAGTTTTTTAGTTTGAATTTAATGAGTTGGTGATTGAGTTCCTCGAACGTCTACCTCTGAAAATGTTTTCAATACGATCCCAAGAGAAGAAGAGTGAACCCCTGAGAGTGTATGAGAAAACGAGCGGATGTCTTCAGGTTTTCCTTTAAGGCATCCATCTCTCGCAAAGGATCTAGGTTTCCGAGATTGTACAAACACAATATAAGCTATTGAATCACGCGTTAAAGCTCCCTGCTGATAGAAAAGGTTTTCAGTACGATCCTCCTATACTCAAATCTCCTGCGCTTTATTGAAACAAAAATGATGTATTGATTTTTCTTGAGTTTCAGACTGTTTTACTAAAAATAATTTTACGTTTAATGATACAATTTTAAAAAGAATACCTTTTGCCAATCTTATCACATAAAAAATACAAAAACAGAGGAAAGAAATTAGAAGCAACCCACCAGAATCCTTTCAGAAATATAAATTCCAAAATTCCCATAGGAATTTACTATTCATAATCCACTACAGACTACCATTCTTAATCGATTTTGATGATTTTCTTTAGAAATGCTCAGCATTAAATGTTTCAGAAAGACTTTAGGCTGGATTTTTTAATTGAGTTCTATAGACTTTATTATTTAAATAAATAGTGCGCAAAAAAGCTATTTCGCCAATATTACTTTTCATCTTTGCACAAATTTCTTAAATAAACTCTTTATTGATCAGAATTAATGAAAACAGACTTAAAGAACATAAATATTTTATTCAAAATTTTATTTAACCCTCTGAGGACCACCTAAGTCGCCAGTAACCCGAAATTTTTGACATTTCCAAAAACTGGAAATTTCCGAAGGTAATTTGAAATCATGAAATTTGGGCTGAAAATTAGGAGTTAAAACAGAGTCATTTTTTCCTATTTTTTGCGGACTTCTTTGTACCCTTCTGTTTATAAAATTTAACAAAATAAAAATATCAGTTTTGAACTTAAATATTCTTGTTCTAGACAATTTAACGATTGAATTTTACTATATAAACTTTTAAAATAATGTATTTCAATATGAATTATAGATGATTGAAGAGAATCATGGGCGACCCATAGTTGCCCTAAGAACGTGATTAAAAAATGGTTGTCCTCAGAGAGTAATTCTGATAAACAATTTAGTTAAACAAATACTCTAATGCATCAGTTTTTTGTGGAAAACAATTATTTTGACATAAAATCATTGTGAATTATGAATGGAATGGAATTTAGTATCAACAAATTTTCAATCATTTTGAATTTTCAATTGTTTAAACAACTGGTTTAAAAATCCGATTTACGGAAAAGCGAAAAGCTAATAACGCCATTCGATTCTACGGAAAAAATTACATAGAGTTTATGCGTTGTACAATTTTTCTCTGTACAAAATTTGTCATAAAAAATAAATAAACGATTGCATAGAATGATACCCGTTTCAGCATTTATTTATACAACATAACAAATTGAGTGGAGAGACAAATTATGCAATACACGAACTCTTTTTAATTTTTTCTGAACAATCGAATGGCTCTATTAGCTTTTCCGCCAACCGCATTTTTAAATAAATTGTTCCAATAAAAATGTCTCCTCTAAATATTAACTTTTCTATTATGTTTATTGGTCTGTCCATAGACCCTAATAACTGAAAATATTGTTTTTAACTTTATAGATTGTTTATAAATAATCAATTTTTGAAAATTTTTCCTTACTAAATACCATTCTGGTCATAAATCATAATGATTTTAGGTCAAAATAATTATTTTAAACAAAAAACTAATACACGGGAGTATTTGTTTAAATAAATTGTTTATAAGAATTGAATAAAATGTTGAATAAGATATTTATGTTCTGTGAGTTTGTAAGCATTTTTACTAATATATAGTAGAAAACTACTACTTGTTAGTATAAATTCTAATTATTAATAGTAGTAAACTACTGATTATTAGTAGAAATGCTTACTAATTCTATTGGTTTCAGACTTATCATTATTTCATTAGTAGTTTTTGACTAATTCAAGTTTCGAAAAAATAGTAAATTGCTGATCAAGACAACTATGCAGTAGGTTGGTCCTAATTTTTTTTTAATTCGTTTGCTCCCACTGGCGCAATTTGTTCGTATGCCCAAAAAAAGAAAGTATCCCAAATTTTAGCCAAATCAATTAATATTTACCCACTGAACATGGATCTTGAAATTTCCCATGGGATTTACATACAAGAAATCACGCAAAAACGAAAAATCTGCAAAACTTTTGCAATTTTTATTCAAATCATTCCATCTCCGTCGAAAAAAATTTGCATGGGATGCTTAAAATATCTTCATAGTCAAAAAATCAAAATTTTAAAAATCACAAAATGACGGTCATCTAAATGTGCCCAAAAAAGATATTTCTAAAAGTTAATAACAAAAGGTGACCAAAAATTGTGGAAATATTTAATAATTTATTCTCAAGAGAATGCAAGATCTCAAAATCCAAAATTTTAAAAAAATACTAAATGGTGGCTAATTTAAAATTCAAAAAATACCTTTTTTCCAGAGTTTTCAACGTAATACTTTTAAACTTCGAGAAAACAAAATGTTTGGCTTAGGAAATTACTTGATAAATTTGAAAATTAAAAATTAAAAAAGAAATACAAAACGGCGGCCACTTTGAAATTAAAAAAGCTTATTTTTACATTATTCAACGACATACTTTGAAACTTCGTAAAAACAAACTGTTTGGCCTCAGGAACTACTTGATAATTTTAGAAATCTAAAATATTGAAAAAATTCAAAATTTCGGCCAATTCAAAGTTAAAAAAAGCTTATTACTACAGTTATCAACGAAATCCTTTTAAACTTTATCAGAAAAAAATATTGATTCAGAACCTATAAGATAATTCGAGAATATATAAGGAAGAGATTTATTTTCATATTTTTGAATGGTATCCGGTTAATGAAAAATACAAGAAGAACGTAGTACTTATATCTAAATGAAATAAAATAAACAAAATGAAAAAAAATTAGTTATGCAGTGTCTTGAATATTATTAATAATAATAATATTTAGGTATGATTTTATTTAGCTTGAATCTTGCCAGATAAACTTTTTTTTAAATTTTGAATTGGCCACAATTTTGTTTTCTCAATATTTTGGATTGTTAAAATTATCAAGTAGTTTCTGATTCCAAACACTTTGTTTTTATAAAGTTTCAAATTATTTCGTTGAAAACTATAAAAAAGAGCTTTTTTTTAATTTTGAATTGGCCGCTATTTTGAATTTTTTCAAAATTTAAAATTTTTTAAATTATCACGTAATTTCTGAAGCCAAAAAGTTTGTTTTCCCGAATTTTAACAGTATTACGTTGAAAACTGTGAGAAAAAGGTATTTTTTGAGTTTTGAATTGGTCGCCATTTTGTATTTTTTCAAAATTTTGGATTTTGAGATCTTGCATTCGCTTGAAAATAAATTATTAAATTTTTCCACAATTTTTGGTTATCCTTTGTCAATAACTATTAGAAATAGCTTTTTTGGGCCCATTTAGATGGCCGGCATTTTTTGATTTTCCTAAATTTTGAGTTTTCGACTATGAAGATATTTTAAGCATTCTATGCAAATTTTTTTTCTCGGAGATAAAATGATGCGAATAAAAATTGAAAAAGTTATGCAGATTTTTCGTTTTTGCGTGATTTTTCTCATGCAAATCCCATAGGAAATTCCAAGGCCCATGTTTGGTGGGTAAATATTAACCGATTTGGCTAAAATTTGGGGTACTTTCTTTTTTTGGGCATACGAACTTTCGCGAGTGGGAGCAAACGAATTAAAAAGAAAAATTATTCTTTAAGTAAGGACCACCCTACTGTGTAACATTTCGGTTTTCAGACAAAAATTTAAAAAATTCTATATTTGTCTCTTTGATGTGAAAAGATTTTTCAAACTTAGTCCTGTTCCTTTTGATGATTATACTTTAGAAGATGATTTTGCATTATCTTTTTTTTTTCAAAATGGAGCTTAACTATATGTATATAATATCGACTTGGTCAATTTTTCAGTTCAGTGTTTTTCCCATCGATGCATGGTTCAATGAAGCTAAACCGATATAGAAATAACCAACGTGTTTAAATTTACAAGAGAGGTTTTGTTGTTCATCCTAAAATGATCTTGAAAATTTCAGACAACAAATTGAGCCCATTTACGAGGCGTTAACCACTAGCAATTTTGATGTACACCTGAATTCAAGAATTTAGAAGTATTGAAGGTGAATTCAGAAGAATTCAAGGTGCATTCAGAAGGATTAAGATGAATTCAAAGAAGTCAAGGTGAATTCAAAAAATTCAAGGTGAATTCAAAGAATTTAAGGTGAATTCAAAGAATTTATGGTGAATTCAAAAGAATTCAAGAACAAGTGAACACCTGAATTCAGTAGTGGTTAACTCCTCACCCATTTAGTTTTTAGATCTTCATTTTCGAACGCCAACTTAGAGAGTCTAAAAAAGCTCGTCTTCATTTCTTATGTAATTTTGTTTTTTGTTTCAGATGAAACTTTTCAATGCTGATCAAATTAAGGAACTGGTTCTGGCTCCTGTCGCTGGAAAATTGATTTACTTTGAAAGACATTGGTGGAAGATTACGTTGTGAGGAAGCATCGGTTTACTTAGGAGTCTGGTCATAAATCACTAGGATAGCGTGTAGCTTGTCTGCTGAGAGTTCAAAGTTTACGAAATAGCCCCGAAGCGATTCACCAGTCTCGCTCACCTGATTCGAAGATGACCTCGCTGAGCATGATCCAGCGTGCTGCAAAGTAAAGCTGCAATTTCAGGAAGCGACCAGCTCGTGAGTGCAGCTTGATGGTAACGTCCCGTGCTTGCTCTAATACTATATCAGGCATGTACGAAAACTGGACAGGTTCACCATTGAACTGACTACCCTCCACGCTCAAATACACTTTTGCGTGTGAGAAAACCTAAAACGAAAAATAAATTACTTTTGCAATTTCTCTATCAGTTAATTAGATTTATGCAAAAACTATTTTTTACAAAATTATTTAATAATAATTAATTGGAAATTATAATAAAAAACTTCGGAAAATTCAAAACGAATAACCAAGAAGTCAAACTTTCTTCGATCGTTCAATTATCCAGGGTGTCTAGCGTCCTGGAAATCCTTGAAATGTTTAAGAAAGGAGTTGTATCGACCCTCAGTTAAAATAATATTTGGACATTGACTTCATTTTTTGTGACCCTAAAGCTAATTTCATCATCAAAATCCAAATCCTTGCAAACCTGGAATTTCTTGGAATTCACTTGGAAATCCTTGGAAAACCAAGGTAGTCCTTGAATTTTTTACCTGGAAAAACCTGGAAAAGTCCTTGAATTTCACTCATAGTCCTGAAATTCTTGTCTCTCTACATTTGAATTAGTAGTTTTCTTCGAATGATAGGGTTGCTACAGGTCATCAGAGAATCCTTGAAAGTTAGGGAATTTAAAAATGGGCAGGGAAAATCAGGTAAAACCTTCAAAGAGTCAGGGAATTTTTTTTTATTCAACAAATTATAATTATATCTCAATAAGTTAGAATTGTAATTTAACAATTATTATAATTATATAATTATAATATAAACAAAGTCAGGGATCACAGTCAATCCCCTATTCCCCCTTTTTCCCCTTTCCCCATTATTCTCCAAATCTCCTAAAATCACTTTTTTTAGAGTTTCATTCCTTCCCCCCCCCCTTTTTTTCCTTTTCATATTCAAATTTTTCAATCATTTTCCATGAATTATGAAAAATAGAAACTTGTGACTTTGAAATACTCTTTTAATGTTTTTTTTCAATTTCCTATGATTTCTAAATTTTCAAAATGTATGAAAGTCTCCTAAAATCTCTTAAAATACTCCAGAATCTTTAAAACTGATTTAAAATCCTTAAAAATTCTCTAAAATATTTTAGACTGCTCTGGAATCTTCTGAGTTCTCCTACAATAATCTTTTAAAATAATATCTCAAAATTGTTCAATATTCTACAACATATAGGTACTAGGCTTCTCCAGAATCTTCTAAAATTTTCTTCTAAAATCTTCTACAATTTTTTACAGAATATTTTAGAATCCTCCAAAGCCTACAAAAGATTATCGGAATTCTTTCAAATTCTTTCCAATCTTCAAAACTTATCTGAAATCTGTAAAAATTCTCCAAAATATTCTACACTGTTTTAAAATCTTCAATTATTTAGATTCTTCTGGATTCTGCTAAAAACCTTTAGAATTTTCTGGATTCTCATATAATAATTTTTTACAGTCTTAAGGAATGCTTAAAAATTCTTTAATATTCTACAAAATATACGAGAATGTTCCAGAATCTTCTAAAATCGCCTAAAATCTTCTATAGACTCCTCAAGAATATTCTGAAATGTACCTAAAGTTTTGAACGTTCAAATGAACAAACTTTTTTTTTCTGAAATCAAATTTATCTTGAAATTTTGTTCAATCTATAAAATAAAAAGAAATATTCTGACCTTCTTTATCATTAAACTAGTTTTTATATTAATAAATCAATATTTTAAAAGAAATTTGAGTTTTGAAATGAAATGAAACAACAAATTTCATTCATTTGAAGACACATTTATTCACATCATTTAAACACATTATTCTGAAATGCATTAGGAATTGAACCGCTGCTAAACCATTTGTGATCTCTTCATAGAATTCTGCAGAATCCTTTAGAACTCTTTCAAGTCTACAGAAAAGACTCTAATAATATAATAATCTATCTATCTAATAATTAAATATTTAATAATCTTCTATATTGTTTTCAGAATCTTTCTAAAATTTTGTAGACTTTTTGAAAGTCTTTAAAAAAATGTCTGGAAGAAACTAGAAGATTTTAGAACATTATTATTTTTGAAAGAATCAGAAAGTCTCTCTGAAAGAATCTAAAATATTATTTTTGTAAAAATCAGCAAGTCTCTCTGAAAGATTCTAAAACACTCAAAAATCTGGATTGTAAAGAATTTTTTGGGATTTCGAAAGATTTAATGAATCTGCAAGTGGTGCATGGGAAATAAAAATATTCTAAAATAATTTAAAAGTTTGTTGAAAACTCCAGAACTTATGAAGAATTTTTGAAAATTCAAGAGCATTCCAAAGATTCTGAAAGTTTAGAAATTTGAGGAGTATTTTATTAGATTCTAGACAGGAATCTAAGATTTCTGACGTTTTTTTTAAGATTCTGGAGAATTGCAGCTTCCTTCGTATTTTTAAAAGAAAAAATGTCCCTCCTTTTTATCTTTAATCCCCTTTCCTGAGAAAAAAATCCCCTATTTTCTCTGAAATTGAACCACTGCTAAACCATTTTGATCCCGGAATTATATAATTATAAAGTCAGATAACGGTCAGGGAAAACGAAAAATTGGTCAGGAAAAATTCAGGGAATTTTATAGCAACCTTGAATGAAATCCAGAGAAGTCGTTTATCAATTGCTTCAGTAAGCTTAATTAGTAGAAAACTACTGATTAATTATAAATAAACTAATAATTAGTAATGCTTACTAATCAGTTTAGTTAGGTTACTAAATGAATTTGTATTTTTTTACTGTAAAATAGTATTTTTTTATTAAAGATGAGCAAAAACGCTTACTAAAACAATTGATAAACGACTTAGTAGAAAACTCCTAATTCTTCTTCGAGAATATTTCCTTAAAAAATAGTTTTTTGAGCTTATACAGACAAATGCAGTTAGCTAAACTCAAGAATTTCATAAATCGCATAATATCCAGATATCATTAAAAAATAATACCTGGAAAAATTTATTTTTTACCTGAAGAACCTGGAAAAGTCCTGGAATTGTTTTAAGGAGAAACGCTAGACACCCTGAATTATTAAAACAGAAACTTGTGTTTCTTTTTTCATCGGTCTTACAAGTATGTTATACATATAAATAGAAATTATTTATAAATTATAAATCATTAATTTTAAAGATAAAATAAAAAATATACATATACCAAATACACACTCATTAGTATCATTAGATGATGTTTCTATGTTCGACGATATTCCTTTAGATTTAGTTTCAGACTGCATAGAAGAAAAATTACAAGTATACAAAAATTTAACTAAAATATCCAATTCTGAAATTCTAATAGCTGTCAGGATCGTTTTTAACAACACGGTATTTTCATTCAATCAAAAATACTACAAACAAATTTCGGGTTGCCCTATGGGGTTACCTTTATCTCCAATTGCCGCTAACCTTGTTTTAGAAGACATTGAAAATAGAACATTATGAAAATTAAGTTTCAAACCACTTTTCTATAAACGGTATGTGGATGAGGTTTTCACTATAGTTCCTACAGATAAAATTCAAGAAATAATTAATACTTTCAATAGTATAGAAGAATCTTTACAGTTTACTTTTGAATGAGAAAATAACAATACCCTTAATAACTTAGATTTGTCTATTAAAAAAACTGATAATAGAGGTTTAATTACCTATTATTTTAAAAAACCTTTATGGTCAGGTCATTTAAATTGTGGTTATTTATTACAAGGTTATTTAAATTACAACTCTCACCACGAAATCAATGAAAAAAATGAATTAATAAAAGGATTAATTGTCAGATGCATAAAATTAGGTGATATCCAATTCAGAAAAGAAAATCCAGATTAACTAAAAAAAACTTTACAACAAAATAACTACCCACTGCCTTTAATAGAAAGTGTCATTAAAGAAAGCATACATTAAATTTACAACAATAATACAAGTAAAGAGAATAAATGGCTTGATAATTACAAAAAAACCTTATTTACGTGTCTCGCTACCATACGTACAGGTTTATCAGAAAGATTAAGAAATGGTTTCAAAAAACTTGACATTAATGTATATTTTAGAAATGATTATAAATTAGAAAATTGTATTACTAATAAGAAAGATTCTGAGAAAATTGAAAATGTCTCATATGTAGTTTATTTAATAAAATGCAAAGGCTATAACAATATATATTGGCGAAACTGGCCAGACATAAAAGAGATTGCAGAATTGTCAATCTAAATACTGGTTTGTCACAGCAATCATGGAATTTTAATCATTTTTTGATGTTTTATTGATTTTAATCATTTGTTTCATTTTGATTTTGAGAATATAAAGATTCTAACTAGAGAAAATAGTATTTACAAAAGAAAAATTCTAGAAACAATTTTCATAAGAAATACAATAATTTTTCTGTCAATTTAAAAACAGAAATACTCAATATAAATCAGTGCCACCATAGTATCATTAATTAAAATTTCAAATGCCTAACATTTGGGCGCGCTTTACTCATCTTGAATTGATAACGGCCTCTATAGAAAATAGGAACTAATATAACCTATAAAAATTGTGTTTTCGTTTCACTGTCACTTGTCTCGTCCGTCGAAGCCACTATATTCACACATCGTTTTTATTAAAAATGTAACACAATTTGGGAACCTCTCCAATTTTTTTGAGGTTCCCAATTACAAATAACTTATAAACATCGTTTGTAATTTTTATTTTAATCCAATAAATTAAAATTTTGACTTTTGGTTATCAACCTTGAGTTTTTTATTTATAACATGATCGTAAAACTGATGAAAAAAGAAACATAAGTTTCTGTTTGGATTGATAATTAAGATGTTAAGTTGACAAACAGTGTTATTAATATTTAAGAAAGATCCTTATTTTTATTTACGTGTTACTGTTCAAAGATTTCGCAGGTGGAAAAATTCTATAGAATTTATGTAGACTACATTCTATGGAATTCTTACAAGAATTCTACTCGAATTTCTGTATAGTCCCCACAAAAATTCTAGTCCAATTTCTATAGAATCCTCACAAGAATTTTAGTCCAATTTCTATAGAATCCTCCCAAGAATTCTAGTCTAATTTTTATAGAATCCTCACAAGAATTCTAGTCCAATTTCTATAGAATCCTCAAAAGAATTCGACAATTCAGAAATTTTATATAAAATTCTATAGAAATTGGACTAGAATTCTTATGAAGTCTCTACAGAAATTTCAGTAGAATTCTTGTGAGGATTCTACAGAATTCATTTTATATAAATTCTATAGAATTTTTCCACCTGGGTCTTTAATTATTTTGAAAAAGAGAAAACATCTACCTCGGCCCAGTTTCGAACCGGCCTCGTTTTCAAAATAATTAAAAAATTTTTGTTTTAAAATTAAAGTATTCAAAATTGTATTAAAAACGTATTAAAAGTTAAGATCTTTCTAAAATAATCATAATTAATGTTAATAAAAGCTAAACATGAAATTTTATATCCTTTTATGTGAAATCCGACTCTGTTTATGAATAATTTATAATAAATTGCTTTAGTACCTGTACATCTTTCGTGAAGAAATTATTCGTATGAAGGTGCATCGCTGTGAAGTTCCTGGCATAATCAAATTCGAAAGTTATTTCAACGGGTTTCCCGAGCATGTTTGGAGTGTCATTCCTCCAACCGACCCATTCATATCCTGGGAAAGAGAACTTTTCTTTATTAAACTCCTCTAATTTAAAAGTTGTTTACTGTTTTATTTCCAATGGATATTTCAAATCTACCACTTTTAAAAACTGGGAGTTTTAAAATATGGTATCTAATATGTAAGGAAAGAGTACTTGGTCAATAATTCGAGTTGACTGTAATTTCCTCTTCCCTAATTATTTTAAGTGCCGTAACCAAAAATGGCAAAAATAAATGGAATTAAATCATAGTTAATCAATTAATCCGATTTCATGAAGTTCTTGTTATAGACTCGGAATGAAAGACAATTTTAATTGAATTTATTGTCATTTCCGACAACTCTATTTGTGGCCAAAAGTATAAAAATCAAAATCGTTAAATATACTTTTGATACTTTAAAAATAAAATAGATACAAAAGTGTATTAATATACAAAAAGATAGATTATTGAATAAGATCTATATGAATTAATAAAATCTGGAAATAAAAATACATTTTATTTTCTTTTTTTTATTTAAAGTTTTGATTTCATGTTTCCATTTTTCGGAGAAAATAGAGAGTGTAACGAGAGTCATTTCTTCTGGTATTAACTTCCTGGGTTTTCAGTTTCCACAACATCGTTCTGTCCTATCCGCTTTCATATAAACCCCCTTTAACATCGTCCCTCGAGGAAATAGTTTCCAGTTTCGGCTGGTCCAAAATATCCACCATCATTTAGAGTTCTCCGAAGACATTCCTTAAGATAATCACATAATGGTCGCTATTATAGGTTCAACCATTATGAGTAATTTATGGATCAACTTTTCCTCCAAGGGGAACTCTTGATTGAATTATCGATACCAAATAGGATAGAAAAATAACCTAAAATGTTTCAACAGTTAAAATTCCAGGATTTCAATAAATATGTCCTAGGGAAAATTAATTAAAAATAATAACCTTACATTTTAAATTACCTTACATTTAGATTTAAATTCTTGCACTTCTATTTCACTTCTGCAACTATCCAACTCTGACGAGTTATGGAACACGGATCGATGCACCAATTTTCCTTCTCTCAACTGTCTTCTCTACTTCGTGGGAATACTAGTTTAATTACTTGGGAAATCTTGATTGTTTCCAAACATCATGAATAGACGAAACCATATTTACTTAAGAATTTATTTATTTATTTACGAAAGTTTTTAAATTTAAAGCAACTTAAATTCCACCTTCTGAAATATAATCTTCTTTTCAAGAGCCAGTTATTTAAAACTTCCGTGGTAAAAGTTGACTTCAAATATGCTTACTAGAGACGAGCCTTTAAATTTTCAAGTGGAGATTAAAACTTGCTCGTGTCACTCGCTTATATTACTCATTTTCCATCGTTCTCTTTGTGGACGCTCAGAATTTCAAATCACGAAGCAGAAAGTGCAGCTACATTGAAAAACACGTGCGCAGCCGGTAAGGTACCAAAATATCCACTTGAAATGGAAAGACACAAATGTATCTGGAGAACAAGTAAACAGAGCAACTTTGCCCAGCTTGTGGTTCAATATAAATGTAAATTGGAACAGATTCGAGTGCAACGAGCCTGTTCCCTTCCTCTATACTGGATGCCAGTTCCTTCAGTATTTTCCAGAACAGCCTACCTTGCAATAGGATTGTTGGCAATATCGTGTTTGTGGATGATGAACTTGTGTGAAAATGCTTCTGAACTTCCAAAAACAATGGAAAATTTTTTCAAATATCTTGTTTTATTTTGAGATAATAGGGCTTTCATTTCAGTGACGATTACGTATTTGACTCATACACTGTTAGAAATGTCCGTAAATTTCCGGTACTTTTAGATTACGAAAGTAACATTGGGTGTCTACTCACCCTGGAAAACCTGGAATTGTCAGGGAATTTTTTTATACCAGGAAAAACCTGGAAATATCAGGGAATTTTTTTCAAAGTCAGGGAATTTTTTCGAGAGGACTTAATTTTTTTTGTAATCAAATTAAATAACGATATTAACAAGGACTGTCCTAGCGGACCGCCTAAACGCAAGGGTTACGCTACAGTGTAACCATAAAGTAATCCTAAAGTAACCTTAAAGTAATCTCGCATTATAATTAATAAAAGCAACATAATAAATATCTAAATTAATGCAATTATAATTGTAAGTTAAAATTGACGTTAGAAGGTAATGCCGTAATTGCAATAGGTTTATTTTTCAGCGTTAGAAATTAAAAAAACATCTTAAAGTCTGATAAAGGCAACTTCAATTGCATCCCAGTACATCACTAGTAGCAATTTGCGCGCGAAGCTTAAAAATAAAATTAAAAATTGAAAAATGCAAATGTGTCAAATAAATGTATTAAATAATAAAATTAATGTAATGAAAGATGCTGATCTATCAAAGTTGCATGAATATTGTAAAAATTTCATTGAAAATTCTTTGAATTAAAATAATTTACGTTTTAAAGAATGAAACTTTATCGACTGCGATAATGCATAAGAAACTTTTCTCATTAGTCGAATAAAGTTGATCTTAATACTCCTTCACAAAGAATTGTTGATAAAATAATAAAAAGTATTCAAAAGTTTATGATATTATATTGTAAAAATTGTAATTTTATATAAAGGGATTACACTTTATATAAAATTGAATTATTATGAAACTAAACATTCAAATTTATAACGATGATGTTAAACAATAATAACAGATGTTTATATAAAATTGTTTCTTTAATAAGAAAATGATAATTTATGACAATTTCTGAAGCAGAAAATTGGGGAAAATAAGAAGAATTAATTGTCACATTTAATAATAATTTTATTATACACACAGTTACACATCTTTACAAAAGGAATACAAGATGAATAAAGAACTAATAACAAAAAGTAATATTATTCAGAGATTGGGTCCTTACCGAAATAATTGAGCACAATTTTTTGATTTTAAAAATGTGCATTTTTGAAAAATCGGTATTAGCCTTTGCAAACCCAAACATTTTTTTTCTCAAAATATATTAATCGGAACAAAAAACGTTAACTGATGAAATATTTCTTATCCTTACCGAGTATAATTCAGCGCAAGTGTCCAATTTTCAAAATTCGCATTTTTGAAAAATCGGTACCAAAAAAAGTGTTTCCAACTGAAAACTATTTGGTGCTTCTGCATTTTCGTTTTTTTCTTCAGAACTTATAATTCGTCTATTCGTGCACACTTAAGAAAACTATTGGAGATGGAATTTGAAAAATACGAATTTTGAATTTCGGACGGTTGCGTTGAGTTGTACTTGACCTACTTGAATTAAAAAATATTGCTGAGATATGAAAATTTAGTTTGTAAATGATAATATAATTTTGGTCTAATTCAAGTTATTTTATGTATTGCTGAATTATACTCGGGGTAAGGATAAGAAATATCCCATCATCGTTGTTTGTTTCGATTAATACATTTTGAGAAAAAAATTGTTTGGGTTTGCAAAGGCTAATACCGATTTTTTAAAAATGCACATTTTGAAAATCAAAAAATTGTGCTCAATTATTTCGGTAAGGACCCAATAATATTACTTTTTGTTATTAGTTCTTTATTCATCTTGTGTTCTTTTTGCAAAAATGTGTAATTGCTTATACAATAAAATTGTTATTAAATGTGAAAATTAATTCTTTTTATTTTCCCCAATTTTCTGCTTAAGAAATTGTCATAAATTATCATTTTTTTATTAAATGAACAATTTTATATACACATTTGTTATTATTGTTTAACATCATCGTTATAAATTTGAATGTTTAGTTTCATAATAATTCAATTTTATATAAAGTGTAATTCCTTTATATAAAATTAAATTTTTAAAAAATATAATATCGTAAACTTTTGAATACTTTTTATTATTTTATCAACAATTCTTTTTAAAGAAGTAATAAGATTAACTTTATTCGAGTAATGGGAAAAGTTTCTTATGCATTATCACAGTCGATAAAGTTTCATTCTTTAAAACGTAAATTATTATAATTCAAAGAATTTTCAACGAAATTTTTACAATATTCATGCAACTTTGATAGATCAGCATCTTTCATTACATTAATTTTATTATTTAATACATTTGACACATTTGCATTTTCCAATTTTTAATTTTATTTTTAGGCTTCGCGCGCAAATAGCTACTAGTGATGTACTGGGATGCAATTGAAGCCGCCTTTATCAGACTTTGAGATGTTTTTTTTTAATTTCCAACGCAGAAAAATAAACCTATTGCACTTACGGCATTAGCTTTTAAGGTCAATTTTAACTGCATCAATTTAGATATTTATTTTGTTGCTTTTATTAATTATACATCGAGATTACTTTAAGGTTACTTTGGGGTTACTTTATGGTTACGCTGTAACGTAACCTTTGTGTTCAGGCGGTCCGCTATAATAGGGCGGAAAGAGTATAATTCGTAATAAACTCGTTACATATACTTATTCCGATTTAAATTGAACGCCGGAGGAAGAAAAACGAAAAGCTTTGGAGATGAAAGAACTTGAAGTGAAACGTAGTAAAATTCTGGAACAAGCTATCACACTCGAATAAAAAATTGTAGAAATAAAAAATTAGCAGAACAGAATGTATTTGAGAAAATATTTAAATGTTTTATTTCTAACGTTATTTCTTTATAAAATTTGTTTCTTTGGTAAACGAATAGAAGTTATGTATTTAAGGAGGAATTGGACATCGAATCGGGCAAAAAGTTAATGCCGTTTAGTGGAAATGCATATTTACTAATGTATATAATGTAGAGTATTTTTAACTTGAAAAATTGAAAGTTTAATAAGTAATTGGTACTATAAAAGAATGATTTTCTATTTAAAATAATATTTAACGTAAAAAGTGACGTTTTTTGGTAACAAAATTCAAAATTTTTGACACTGAGTGTACAACTGCTTAACCTAACGCCAAAGAAGTCACTAAAATGTAAATTGCGATTTATGTGTTAACATGGAGTAAATATAATACCAAAGCATCTAAGAATCCGGTATACCTTAAATTATTAAATTTTTCAGTTTTAAAATTGGCTAATTAACGTCGCAACACCGCAGCCTGGTTCTTATTTTTTTTAAGCGTTGGTAGCATTGTCGATCAGCTGAGAGAACAGCTGAAAATTCTGTGATTGGCTGAGAAATAACGATATTATAGGTTCTGCCTACATTTACCGACAGAAAAGTAACTACTTTCTTTACAACTGTTTACAGCGTTGCCACGTTTCCTCTCCGTACTTCACAAAAACAGACATTTTCTTCATTAAATTAATGGGCTACCCATAAGCTAACCCATTAATGGGTTAGCCAGTAAGTGTAAGTGGATTTTTTCAAAATTTATAGTTTCATTCTTTATCTCGATAATATATTTTTTTTCAAAAACTCCTGTGATTTCATTCTATTAGTTTTTCAATTATCAAGATTAGTCGACACTGTTTCTCTCCATAAGAAACTGTGATAAAATTAATAAATTATCAATTACTAAATTATTTAGTAAAAAATTCTGAAATTTTAAGTGCCCTTTTATTAAATTAAAAGACGTCATTCCTCAAATTTTCAAAATTTTCTATGATTTCCTTATGCCTGTCCAATTTCTTCTAAATTTGACTGTGTTCTGTATTCTAGTTACATATTTATGTAGATTTTGTCACAAAACACCATAAGTACTCTTAGAGTATAACGTATTAAATAAACATTATTTTGAAATACATCTGCTATTTCACTGTTTTGTCACCTGTCATATTCTTTCTAAATTTAATAAATTTAAATAATTTTAATTTAAACATTCACATGTGGTTAACAAATAGGGTTATTCAATTATTAGATAACGCCAAATTGTACTAAATTACCAAATTGTAACTGAAATTTACCAAACTGTAACTGAGTTTTAAGTTACATGTAACTGTATAAAGCTTTAGTTACATAAAATTTTTTCTATGACAGTTTTGGAAATTTAAGTTACAAGTTTCAGAATTTTCAGTTAAAAGTATCGTATAATTACCAAAATGTAACTGAATTTTCAGTTACTTGTAACTGAATTTTCCTAAATTTTTCTTAAATTCACCAAATTGTAACTGAAACTTACCAAACTGTAACTAAAATTTCAGAAACGGTAACTGTATAAAGCTTCAGTCTCATTTCTCTGAAAATTGCCATGGAAATTTCTACCAGTGTAGCCCCGAGGGGTTAATTACTTGAATTTTTTAAGTGTATCAAATTGGAAAATTGCGAGTTTGCCACACACTGAGAAAAAAGATTCTTAAGGCCAAAGAAATGCATTTATTTGTTTCCATTTCTTTGTATCGAAGAATTTTTTACATAAATTAACTAAAAATTTCTGCTAGGCAAAATAATCATGCTTCGAATCGAAGAAATTATTTCTTTAACGATATTTCTTTCATGCAAAGAAATATCTTTTCGTAGGGAACATGACAGAATCAACTGCATGAATTAAGAATTTGGTTTCTTCGACTGAAAGAAGAATTTTGTTGAGACAAATGAAAATTCTTCACTTAACAGAAACATTCTGTTGTGATAAAAATTTATTTATTTCACTTAAATGGGATATATTTTTAAATGAAATAAATATTTTGTTTGGATATATGGTATAAATTATTTCAGTTAAATATATATATATATATATATATAATAATGTAATTATAATTTATAAAAATTCTCTACTGGTAAATTTAGAAAAAGACAGTCATATAAGAAAAGTGCAAATTTTTTTTTCAAAATAAGCTTTTTGACAAAAGAAATATTTCTTTGAACCGATGGAATATTTTTTGGAACAGATGAAATATTGTTTTACTCCAATTATTTAAGATTTTCAAAACGAACTAGACGTTTCTTTGCAGTAAAGAAATATTTAGTAAGTACCATTCAGTAGAATCATTTCTTTGCTGCAAAGAAATTTTTATTGATACAAGATTTCTTTTTTCTCAGTGTAGAAGTTGCATGGGATTCCAGAGATTTAAAGATTGGCGGAAACAGCAAAATAGGCAAAAAGAAATTGCATGGAATTGCATAAAATTGTATAAGTAATTAATGTGCAACCCTCTAGGATCCTGAAGATATTTA
The DNA here is from genome assembly GCA_037177015.1 of Euceroptres primus. Lineage (NCBI taxonomy): Eukaryota > Metazoa > Arthropoda > Insecta > Hymenoptera > Figitidae > Euceroptres > Euceroptres primus. Next base: position 19,209 of record JBAGKK010136894.1, read on the forward strand.
AAATAAATTAAGAAAGAAGCATATCTGATTGAGGTATCCTACGATGTTAAAAATTACTTTTTATCATTTTTAAAAATAAATTTAGTTTTTTGTGTGTATTTTTTGCAGGAATTGAAAAGTACAAACTTAAAAATCGGCTTTATTTTTTACCAAACTCTAAAGTTAGTTCTGGAATGAGATTGGTGTTTGGCCATCTGAAGGTTAAAGTCGACATCTTGGGGAAAGTTGGAATATCCAGCAATCGAAAGGAAACTTGGAATCGCACTTAGAGCAACGTTACCTTTCCCATTACCGTTGACATCGAGTCTAAAGTTGTCAGGACCCTTTTGCCCATCCACCAGTTGACCAAGACCACCAGAAAGGTAGCCACCATCTTCTTGACCATCGTATGTTCTATCGGTGAGGTCGATTTCTGAACCTCTCTGAATTCCTTGAGGCATCGAGTACGAAACCAGTCCCTCTGGAATCAAATTATTTCAAACTTATATCAAATTTGCCTTCTACTTGTATCTATCAATTTATTTTCCTCTGAAGTTGATTGAAATTCGAGGAAATGAACATACTTTGTAACAAAATTAAAACCTCTCCCTTTAAATTAAATTAAAGAAAGAACTCTACAAGACCAGGTAAATTAAATACAAAATAAGCTTTAGTCTAATCATGAAAATTTCACGAGAATTAGTAATAAAAAATTAATCTTGTAGTTTTGACAGTGATATAGAGAAAATTCGGTTTATAAAGATGGATTATAACTTTACGGAGCTAATCAAATATACCTGTTTCTCCCTCATACCGCTTTTCCGCAGATTTGTTCGCAAAGGGATGTCATGGATTATTCAGGATAGGGAGAAGATTTATCAGAAAGGGAAACGTAACACGATTCCAGAAACCATGATACTTTATCCAATTACATTCAAATTCCAAAGAAACACGTGAATTGATTTTAAATATTGATGGTGAACTTTGTTACAGGCAAACATGTTTGTAACAGACGCAGAAAAATGCTTTTTCATCTATAGAACCTTTCCATATGACATTTTCCTGACAATTAATTTGCCTGGAATTCGTTCCTGGGCGCATTTCTATTTTATTTTCAATTTCGCAGATAAATAACGGCTATGAAAGCTTCAATCGTTTTCATATTGATCGCCTCAGTAATGGTTGTGACAGAAGCTCATGTTTCGGTACAAAACGAGTCATCAACTTTGAATGAGCTAAACGAGAATGGGCAGCCGAGTTTAGTCAATCCCTTTGAGAACATGAGCTTGATGTAGGCCTGGTTTCAATATAAAGGCGGAATGAATTTAAAGAAAAATTAATTTTCATCTCAAACCGCTGACTCAGAACCGAATCGTAAAATAAATAACTTAAACAGTTTTAGCATGTCTGTTTACCAATTATTGTACCCCATTATTTATTTTATTTTTAACGTTTATCATCGACAAAGAGTAAATATTCAGTTATTGCTTCAATAAATTATTTATTTTATGTTTCGACGAATTTATGAAATATGTAATATGTAATATTACATATTTACACTCATTCAATTGATTTCCCACAAAAACATATATTGAGGGAAAATATTTATTGGGGTAAATAAAATTTGATTGGAAATATTGAAAGGCTGCTGTGTTTGTCCAAATCGTGAAATATTTGATGATATAATATGAAATTATAAATTGAAATATGAAATTATGATTACGAAATTATAATTATGTATGAAATAATTGATAGATATCAAAAATCGAGGGTGGAAGATGAGAATTTTTCCGAGTTGCTCGAGGCGTGAGTTGCTAATAAATAAACAAAACTGAGGCTTTATGAAATTCACGCTCAGCAGACATGGCTATCCGAATGTCAATTAACTTCATTGCCCCTTCTCTTTTATCGCTTGGCGTTATACTGTATTTCCGGGAGGTAGTTCACGGACCAATGGCAGCTAGCAGTCAAAAACACAGATGGCTGTGCTTGCGCGAGGCTATGGCTATTCGCCGGACCATTTCGGACTGGATTAATGCAGACCCAGCTGCACCATCGTCGAAGGATCATAAATCTACGTTAATCTCAGATACGCGCATGACGGATAGACTCATCAAATAAAGAACAGTAAATAAAATGTCGAAAATGTCATCGTTACTCGAAACCTTTTTCAACCGAGACAGGAAACGATGCCAATTAGAAGATTTATTCGGATTTTCACGTAACTCCTATGGACGTGTTTCCCTTCCACCCATTTTATGGAATCCTCTTTTTCAGAAAGGATAAAACAAAATTCATTTCCTCATAAAGATAAAGTACAGAATTTAACATGGAATATTTTTCAAATTGTTCCAATCAATATCTGTCGCGGAATTTACTTTTCAGAATTTACCAGCCAAAATTATAAGGTAATAAATTGAAAACATGAGAATGATAACTCGGTAATAGGCGAGTGACCTATCGGAAAAACTGAGGTTTGACCGAGTAACTGCGTAAAAGATTGCAATTTTTTAAAAATTAAAAGTAAATTTCAAATGAAGAAAAAGTACCAATTTGTGATGACCTCAGTCACCGGCGTCATCCCGAGATGGCGTCATCAACTTGTGAATCTGACGCTCTGAGCGCCTGAGCGTTTATGTTGTAGTTATTATGGCTTAAATTTTTTTTTCGACTCATAAATTATCAAATTTTATTAAGAACATTTAAAATAATATTTTAAATTTAAATTTAAATTAAATTTAAATTTAAAATAATATTTTTAATGTTTCCCAATGTGTATAGCATCAAATTTTTGTATCAAAAAGAAGATAAAGTTTTGTCAATTTTTTTGACCAGAAATATTGAAAATTGAACTTTGAGCAGCGATAGCGACTCTCTGGTACAGAAATTGCAAAAATATGTTTTCATAAAAGTCATAGAGAATTATTTTTTGCGTAAAATGCGTTATAGTAGAAGTTATTTGGATGCAAATTACGGTTTAGAGCACGCCTTACATGAGTTAGTACAGTGAGCTGCAAAACGAGTAAAATTAACATAGACGAGCGCGCCTTTCAAGTTTGGTTGTTGGTTGTGTTTTCAAATCTTTTTATTTATTTATATAATGTTTATTACTCTGTTTTATATAATATGTGTGTGTGTGTTACTAACATTTTAGTGCGCTTAGGAAAAGCCAAAATCATACTTTTCATTTTCAGGATTGTTTTACGATTTTAACAGTAAATAAACACGGTGTGCCTGAACCAACTTTAAATGCGAGGTCATAGCACATCCAATTTTTTTCTTGGATTCGATTAAGGAGCTCAAAAATACTGTGCAAGAAAATTTTGAGCTAAATCTCCCGAGCCGTTTTTGAGAAAAGTGTTTTTTAATGGCGAAAAATAGAATTTTTCAAAAAATGTAATAAATCGACTTTTTTCTGCATTTTATTGATAAAAAATATTGTATAATTGAAAAAAGAACCTTAATAAATTAAAATTACATTTTTTTAAAATGAAACTAAATAAAAAATATAATAAATTCCTAAAATATAATAAAGTCTTTGAAGTATGTCTTAAAATGTACCTATACATGCCTGAGTAAACACAACAACACACAACAACACGTGAATGTAAACATTGATATAGTCTATTACCTAATATAAACATATCTAGAACAAATTCCGTGAAAATAATTTTTTCTACCCGTTAGTAGGAATGATATCTTTGACAATAGAGCATCGCGCAAAGTCTGTAGCTGTTCAGTGTTTTTGAATATTTTGAACAAGTGTGTTGTTGTGAAAAAATCGTAAAATATGTCTACAAAATCTAAAGATCATGCCGGAACTTATGATGAAAACCGTGCGAAAGTTTTCCTGCCTTGTGTTAAAACAAAGAAACGTTTGTTTAGGATTAGTAATCATTTAAAAAATCCTATTAAAAAGATTATGAGCTATGATGTTGAAGATAATCGCCTCCCTGTAGTTTTTTTGTAATGCCTGCAGAATCCTTGTTTATCGTTCGCTCAAAAGTGATGAAACTACAGTGAGAATACAATTAACAGATTATTCTGCATTCAAATTAATAAATCAAAAAACCAGATCGAAAGAAGGTAAATCATGCGAATGCGACTTATGTAACTTAGTGAGAACACCAGGACACAGTAACTTTGTAAAAAAATACATCAAATGCGAAAGAAAGAAATAAAACAAGATACTGCAAAAAGTGCCGTTCAGAATTAGCAATAGGAAAATACCCCTAAAAGAAAAAGAACACTTGGTGTATCATTTGATTAAAGTGATTTCAAATGAAAAAGCAACAAACACTGAGAAAAATAAATCAGATGGAAATACCATAATCGCTTTATCTCAGAAACATGAAAAGCCATTGAAAATTTCTTTGACTGAACAGCAATTAGAAAGCAAAAAACAAATTCGTGTTTCTGCTGAAGATGTTTTAAAAATTGGAACAAGTTATGGGCTTTCAACGAATACATGGTTTATGGTAGCTCTTCGCGTCATTACAATGAAAGAAAATTATTTAAACCAGATTTTAAAAAAAATTAAAAAATTTTAATCATTCCTTTGATTTTTATTTCAGTATGAAAGAGTGTAATGTGATTAACACTAAAAATAACGAAACTGCATCTACTGCAGAAACTTTTAAGAAGGCACACATTTCGAACTTTTTTCCTACATTCTAAATACATGTAGAAACTCATTTTTTTATCTTGGTCAATATCTTTTCTCATGTGTGCAATTTGCATAAAATATTTAAATTAATAAATCCATAAATGATTTTTTATTTTGTATTTTTTACTAAAATGATGTTACTTTGCGAAGAACTTTAGCCCTTTCAAATATAAAAACTTCTTTGTTCTAAAAACTATTTTTAAACGAGTAATTTGATAGAAACAAGTAATATTTTTCCATCATCTGCCTATTTTTTTGTAATATTTCAAAATATTCTGAATTTTTGGAAAAAAGTTTTAGAAAAAAGTTATTCCTTTTAATAAAATGGAACTTTTTTGTGAAATAAAATTTTTTTGTTGACATTTAAATTTTGAAGAAAAACCACTTATATACATATTTTAACTATGATTTTTACAAAATGCACATGATTTTTGAGGCACACAATTTTCCTTGTGGGGACGTTTTTTGGCCACCGAAATACAGCAAAATCGGCAAAAAATTTAATCCTATGTGCGCGATTTTTACAGCTGCTGGCGCTGGAGTGGACATTTTCGCTGAAACTTTGGAGTGTACATTTTAGCCTTAAATTGGACATAACTTTTGCGCGCACTGCGACATTAGCTTTATCCGTGGTAAACTTCTTCGCCCCAACATACTGCTTAATTTCCGTGAGCATAGAAAAGTGTGCTTCAA